>JBCFXI010000504.1:0-151258 GCA_038496175.1 Ampulex compressa
AGGGAGAAGGGAGGAAGAGAGAAGGAGAGCGAGAGAGAGAGAGAGAGAGAGAGAGGGAGAGAGAGAGGGAGAGAGAGAGAGAGAGCTAGACTACCTCCGATGCTTGTAAATATTCAATACCGATCGATCGGCGATCCGATCCGCGCCGTATCCTATTCTCCTCTCTGCCGTTTTTTCTCCCCCTGCCCCGTATCCCTCGCAACCTCTTTTTGTATCCACGAGTCGCGTATTAAAAGCGATGCGAGTAACGAGGAAGGCTCGTCTTTGATTCTCCGGCCACCAATCCGATCCGCCCGCCCCCTTCGGTTCACCCTCAAAACCGATAGCGTGGGCGTTGGATATTTACGAGCTCCGCACCCCCGCCCACTCGCGGCACCCGCCCTTAAATGGAACGCACACAGACGCGCGCACAGCCGCGGGCGTACGTAAGCACGCTCCGCGCGTAGGCAGGCCCGGTGGAATTTAAGGGAGCCGGGGATTTAGCGCGGCCATTCTAATCAAGGGGGCACGGTTGAGATTTTCGGCGCGCCGTGCTCCGGGCAGATGAGAGCCGCAAAGACCGAGGGCCGCGGGAATTCCGCAGGACGTTTCGAAAGTTTGGCGGAACGAGCGCAATTTCCCTCGGAGGGATCGAGAGCTGGGGGAGAAGAGCGGCAACTCCGCCGCGGAGCTCCTAATCAGTTTCATCGGATTACTCCGGAAAGTTCGATTGAATAATAAAATCCACGAACCGACAACGAGGATTTCCTACCGCCCTTTTCATTTTTTTATCCTTATAGATAAGAGGGAACGGCGCGCTAATTACCGTCCCATTCCCTCGAGGAACGAAGCGTCAGCCCCCAAGACCGGCCGATCGTTCGGGGAGGTAACGATCGTTTAAAGAAACTTTTGGGAAAGGACGAATCGGGCGTCGAACGCGTCCATCGTTGTTGCCTTATCCTTGGCGGCATAAATCTTAATTGGAACTTCCAGTACGTTAAACCGTGTAACGTCGTTCGGTGCGAGGGAATGGAAAGTGGTGGGCAAGGAAAATTCCGCTGGAGGCGCGTTATACGTCATCCTCGTGACGATAAGAGGTAAGCGATGGTACGTCGTGCTTTTCTCGTTCGACGTGGCCCGTCATACGAGCGATATCCTATTTTCATTATCGTCTCGTCGAGGTGAGTACACGGGGCTTTTCATTAGCGAAGCGTAAACACGCTTTGTCACGTGTTCCAGCTGCCTTCGTCATAGGTTACGCTCGTATTTTGTCCGCTTCGGCTCGTACGTCAAGCGGTCGTAGCGACGATATCGCGAAGCACCGAACCGCTCTTCACCCCCGCGGCTCGGGATCTTTCATCGGCCTCGCTTCACCTCTCAAGTTCGTGCTTCGCAAGGCGCGATGGACGATCGCGGTGATTCCGTCGAGAAATATCGCGACGCACGGAAATGGGGAGAGAAGCCAAGAATTTCCACGGTCGCGAGGTATAAGCCACGAATCGGTATCTCCGTTTATTCTCGTATCACCGATGTTCTTCTACCGACGTATTTTGCGCTATATTGCTGGTTTCCCTTTTCGAACGCGCAACGACGTTTACTCGATTGGGTTGCTCACTGAAAATCCCTCTCGGATTTTTCTCGAAAATCCGGTTAGACGGATCGTTTTATTTTGCGCGAGACGAGTCCTCGTTTCTTATCGAGCGGCATTGATATTCGTCCGTCAGCGCACGTCCTGACGGCTGGAAAAGCAATCTCCACGATTCCATCGCGTTCTTCGCGAATGACAGTCGCGAAATTTTGCGAACTTCCCCGACGGCTAGGAGCGAGAAAAGGCAGAGGGAGATAGAAACGAGCCTAAAGTTTTCTGACCGAAAGACGGCCTGGCCTAGAAAGAATCACGGTTTTTAGAGGCCGTTTAACGGGGCGGGCAGATCGTCGCGCCCAATTGCGTCGAGTTGTCTTTCGGAATGTAACTCTCTCTTCTTTCGCGCGATTTCATTCGGCAGGCCGATTTGTACGATGGGCGCTATTGTGACCCAGGGCTACGCGTAATTACATTTGCTCGCCGATGGACGGGACTCGTCCTCGCACGACGGTGGAAGTATAATCTCGTACGTACCGCGCGACCTCAAAATTCAGCCGTGTCACCAGTACATTTGGCAGTGCTGCCCGCCCGGGCCACGCCGCAAGTCCGCTCGATCGAGAAACCATTCTTTCCGCTCTTCCGCGAAACACGATTTGCGATTTATATTGCTCCTTCTCTCTCTCTCTCCCTCTCTTCCTCGGTCTTGCCGCCGTTGTAAGAAATTTGCGGCGTGTAGGCGAGGGCTGTTTAAAGTTAACGATGGTCGGAGGAATCCCAAAAAATCGTGGAAACGTTCTTGGAATTCCGGAAGAAAACCCGATATCGGATGGTGCGCGACGAGGACTCGAAGGCGGAAGTCTGGGAGGTCTTAAATGTCGGGTAAGAGAAAAAAGAGCCCTCGGGGACGTTCTCGCAGTGGCCGAGGATGCTCCCGGTTTGAGAGAAACTCGAAGCAGAAAGGCGGCATAATGGAGAAATTCTTGGAATACTTCCGATCCTCGAGCGAGTAACAGGCGCGCTTTGAAACGACGAGCATCTCCGCGAAGCGCTCTTTAAAAGTCGTTAGCACTCGCCGGTGACTGCCTATAAACGAAGGGTAAAAAGGGGCTTTTCGAGCCGTCCTCCGCGGTAAGCCGGCCTTTAATAGGACCACCGTGGAAACTCGGCGATAATGCCGCGGGGGAATGCAAAAGCTAACCCGCACCGACCTCGCTCGCTCGCAATCGCCGCCGCCTTTTTCCATTTTCCACCGCCACCTCCTCGCGACCTCCCTCTCTACCCGCCGCCCGCACCTCCTTCGCGGCCCACATCTCCGCCCGCCGCTTTTCTTTTTTATGCCAGATCCGAGCCACAGGTGCATTCGCGATTAACCGCTCGCGGAAAATAATGAAGGACCGCTGAACTCGCGCGTCTAATTTCTTCGCGCAATTATCCACGGTCGCGAGACCTTATCCCAGCCGTCCTCCGCCGAGTGCCTGCACTACCGTTCCGCGTTAGAACCCACCAATGCCCATCCTTTTCTTCCGGCCGTGGTACCGTTCAAAGGACTGCGTAATCGCCGCTCGAACGATGGCTTACCTCGGTGCGATTACCTCGGTCTCTTAATCGATTAATACGAGCAATATATTCGGACTGTACGCCGCCTTCTCACGAAACGTGCTCGATGATGCGTTTCGGGAAATTAAAAGGCTTATAGACTTTCGCTTCTTGATTCTTACACGCAAACCCATTGGTCATTATTCGTAACGTTATCGATAATAATCCTTGCCCCGTATATCGATGGAAAGCGTTGTAATCTTCGCGTCGATCGAGCGTAGTCGATACACACCGGTATGTGGTCGGCGAACACCTTTATCGTCGATGAAAGCAGGAAAACGGCGTGGGAATACCGGATGAGATTTTTGCGAACTTGGCGATACAAAACTAATGAAAATGTCACAGGCGTGACGGTTTATGGATGGATGTTACTGGACCGGGTTAAGTGGCTTTGGAGAAAGCCAGCTACCTCCGCCTTTTCCTTATGAAGTCGCGAAATCGTGCGCAGGTAGCAGGTAGTAAACTATGGATGGCCTTCACCCGCCGGTCGTATCGCGAACGATAGGAATATCCCGAGACGAGGTACCCGCTACCGAGCGGAGCGAGAACGAGAATCGAAGGAAATATTGGAAACGACCGTGCCACTGCTGGCCCTCGTCTCTCTTGAATTTTCCTCCCGCGGGTGAAACTCTAATGCTTTCACGACCGGCCGTAAAATTACGACGCTTCGCGCCTGTCGCGCGCGTATCGCCGATAACAAACATTCAAATCAAGCTGCTTCCATCTCGGACGAATGCGCGAGACGCGATATCGGTAATAGGAAACGGACAAGGAGATCGTTGCCAAAGAGGAAGGAAGTGGGCCTTGAAACTACGAGGAGGTAAGCCGACGATGCACATCCCAAGATGATTCGAGAGCCGATGAAGGGGATGGAGAAGTTTGGGTGGAAGGGAGAAGGGGTAAACCGAAAGGCGGTGCTCGCAAGGATCGCAAGGACCTCGTCCCAGGCTAAGCGAGGTAGACGCGACGCGGCGTCCAGGACGAGTTGCGTCGGCGCTGCTGGCCGTGATCGATCAAAGGATTTCCTTCGGATCCTCGCAGCCAGGGTCATGGTCTGGCCTTGGTAATCCGCTATGACGTCGTCCAGCCATTTTACTGGCAGCCACGGTCCGCAATAATCGGGAAGTTGCGAGCCGTAAACCGGGCTGCGCGGTTACGGCACGTCTTCGGGGCTTCCTTTTCTTCCTCCTCGTCGTCACGGTGAAAATGCTCGACAAAGACAGACAAAGAGAAAGAGAGAGAGAGAGAGAGAGAGAGAGAGAGAGAGAGAGAGAGAGAGAGAGAGAGAGAGAGAGAGAGGCGTGTGCGTACAATACGACCTTCGGCAGCAAGCAACGGCGACATAAAGAGATCCCGAAGAATCGATCGCGACGTAGAAAGGAGGATCGAGCTTCCCCCTCCATTACGAATAGCGATCGTGAAACGTTCAAGTGCTCTTCCATAAATTCTTCGCAAAAGCAAAGGAAAAAGGAACCCTCTCGTTTTACCCGATCGACGCGCTTCCGTTTTACGCCTCTCATATTCCATCCTAGGCTAGAAGTGGCCGATGAAAAAGTATCCTTTACGGAGGAATAACGTTCCGAAAATACGGTCTTTCATCTTTCGAGACGTCTCTTCGTTAACTCTGGTATCCCGCGCTTTGCGAAGAAATCTTTATTCGCGCGCGCCAGTCTCGGCGGAACTTCGGTAATTAATTATCGTTAGCGACGAGGTACACGGCCGCGAGCACCGTCGCGGTTCGGGGGTTGTCGGGGGCTGGGCCTTGAGTAGGCCAAGCGCAGGGCGGAGGGCGGAGGGCCCTGCCGCGGGTTGCAAGGAGCCGGAGAAAGCCGGCCCGGGCCGATCGTCCTCCGCAGAAACCCCGTGAGCTCTGGCGAAGAACGGTAAAGAAAAATGACGCGCGCGGCGTGAAAGGGCACGGGTAATTCTGACCCAGTTTGCCGGCCGTGTCCTGGGTCATGACCATCGATTGTTTCCCCTACCTCTGCCCCCTCCCGCAGCGGCCGCTGCTTATGGGGCCGCGACCCAAATGCCTCGGGATCCTTCCCTGGGATTAGGCGCTGTAACGATCGGCGGAAATTTATGGCGTCGCGATGTACCGTCCTCCGACCGTTTCGCACCTCGACGCGTCTTACGTTTCCTTCCTTTCATTTTTGCCACCGACCCCTAAGGTCGTCTCTCGTCCAGGATCCGACGCCTCGTCCGGCGCTCTCTGCCGGATCTGCGGTGGGAATGCGACGATGGAACATTTTCCACGAGATCGCGGCTGGAACCTGGATCTTTCGTTTAAAACTCACGCGCGTTCGTGCCCGTTCGTTTAACGCATCGATCCTTCAGCGTGGCCGGTGTCGTCTTAAAATTGGTATCTCTCGAAAAAAGGACCGCTCCGATTTTGCCGCGATCTTCGCTCGAATCCAATTGCGAAACGAATGCGAAACTGGGAATAGCTGCGCGGCGAAGAGAATAGTTTCACGTTCGATGCTATCGGCGTTTTAAACGTGTCGTGGAAATTGTAGAGTATCGCGCGCATGCATGGGAAACGCAAAGCTCGTTTGCGATTTACCAGTACGTGCCCGCTACCTCCTTACCGCTTTTACTCAACTATGATAATAAAGCGGCAGTCTCTGACGATCCATACGCGTATAAAATCTATTCGAGGGGACAGAAGTTTTAACCTACTTACCGAAAGTCACGATCACGGTCAACGCTCGGCGGTCCGATCTCACGGCGCGTGGCGTGTTCTAGAAAATAAAAATTTTACCCGTGCGTTAGAAAATCGGGGATCTCTCTCTCTCTCTCTCTCTCTCTCTCTCTCTTTGGTACCACTTTTGTAATCTTTCCTTATTTAAATCCATACAACGTTTTTACCACAGACGAGAAATATATAATGACCCTGCCAGTACCCCGCCATTTTGGACGCATCACGTTGAATTCTAATTATTTACGCACTTGACAAATTTTGCGATAAAACCATCAGCACGGCGATTTTAAGCGCGCCGTTTCTTTCCATAACGCCCGCCTTGGAAAAAAATCTCGTAAATCCCAATGTCGGCGTAGAATGTCAGCGGCTGTGCAGATTCTCGTCGGCCGTCCCCGAAAAATCCTTTCCTGGAAGAGGGATTTCCGTGGGAGCCGAATCGGCCGCTGCGGCACGTTTCTAACCAAACGAGAGAGCCAGCTCGGGCGCGGAGGACACCGAGCGTCGAAAGGTACAGGTCCTGACCCACTTGCGCCGAGTCACGTTCACGATCAAGGACCGAACCTTACCCACTCTCTCGTGCCATCCGACTGACGCGTTAATCCAACCCGAGAACCCTCCGGTATTTCCCAGATACGCCAGGTCTACTGGCGTGCATCGGAAGCCGTCGTCGCCGCGCTTTCGCGCCGCTGCACGATCGTGGCTAAGAGATAAGATCGGAAATCCTCGCCGTGGCCCTCGGTCACGACGCGCTACGTAAACTACGAGCTACCAGAAAGTACGAGGCCCACTTCTCCGTCCGCGACGGCGAGATCGATTAGGGAAGGTCGATGATGGACGAACGATTAAAAGCGAGCGCACGATGGAGCGGCTGCTGCCTCGAGGAAAGGAAGGACGTCCCGAGAACATTTTTGAAGGATTATTTTACCGCGTTACGAGGCGATAATTTCGGTGGAAAAGGAGAGAGGGAGAGAGAGAGAGAGAAAGATGATGGGGGAAGGGTGGTGGAGGAGAGGGGAGGACGAGGTGAAAGAGCTACGAGCGGCGGGACCGTTATCAATTACGCATTCCTGAGCCGTAGGCTTGCGTTTAAATAATCGCATACGCGGATGCTTCGGCTCTCATCGTAATTTCACCGTGATTACACGCAGGAAATCGAGACGCTCTTTCGCGATTTTCGTCCTACGCCAACCGCTCGATCGATAATTATCGACGCGCTCGGCGTCTCTGGGTAACGATCAACGGGTTCTTCGCGCGTCATCCGCTCTCTCGACGAGGAGAGGTATTTTTGGAAGATAGAGGCGTATTCCGGTACCATTTCGCTTCGAATATTTTGTTAAACGCGCCAACGGGGCGGTGAGTCATCGGTGATCGTGGAGGAGAAGCACGTGGTTGGGGGGCTCACGATCGCCAGACTGGCCGGTGGCGCTCGTCGCAAGAAATCGACATAGTTCGACGGTCTGACTCCGAAATGAGGTGAAATTCGGCATGCGGTCGATTCAATTGGGATTCCCCCCCTAACGAATAGCCTTCCGCGAAAGCTAGGAGGTCTCGCCACAGAGTTTCCCCTTTGCTCCGGTTACACAGTTACAATATGCGAATGCAATGAGCCGCGCTCGAATTCCGAATTGCCCCCTTCAAGAGTGCGGCGTAAACGAAGCGAAACGGGCCTCCTTCTCGGCGCTTCGACGAGGAATCGCCTCGTGACGATACGAAAACGACCATCGCCCTCCCTCGAGGCGCCATTCGCTCGGGGCTGCTCCTTTTCTACCTTAACGAAGACCACCGGATGCGAAGTAGAGATTAGCCCACGCATTCGCGTCCTTCGCTCTCCTACGCACTCGTTACGCACGTTATTACGTCCATCCTGTAAAGAATAGAGCACGTACCGCGTCTGTCCGTACTGTTCCCGTCACGAGAGGCCCGAATTCTCTCCGCGTGTACGCGCGGAAGACGAAGCACGACTTTTAAGCGTCTCGGACGAGCGGTCCTCGGTTCGTCTAGTCTAGTCTTCACGAGAAAGCATATTATTATTATTATTATTATTATGATCATCGTTGGTAATTATAGCATCGGCGTATTTCCTTTGTCCCGTGCTCAAAACCGACGTGCCGACAAACACCGCCACCCACGCTCTCTTCTCCGAGTATCGAGGGGCCATCCGTCACGAAGGACTCGGTGCCTCGGAGGTTCGTCAGCTGAGCGTGTTCGATCGATCGCTCATCTCCTCGCCGAGGTCTCCCTCGATCTCCTCATCCTTTCCCTCGGCGAGGTGGCCTGAAAGGTTTCCTGAATGGACGGAGAGAACCTGGAGCGGCGGCGGTGGCGGCGGAGGCAGCGGCGGCGGCGGCGGCGTCGTCCATGAGTAGGACAGTGTGTCGCCGCGGTACGCGTTGGGCCCCGTTCTTCTCCACGTGACCTGGCCACTGGCCCACTTTGGTTTCTCCCGCTTCCCCCTCTCGGGCTCCCCTTCACCGGCATCGGGTCCCCACCTCGGATCGCATCGACGATCGGGCATCCTGGGCTATCGGCTGGTGCCTCTCCACCACCGGTTCCAACGGACGACCACCACCACGGTCCTTCGCGAAGGCGCCGCTTATGACTTAGCCATGCGATTCCAGCACATGCCGTGGCACGAGGTACCGCAGACAGGTACCATCCAGTTGACTGGCCGGATGGACGAACGGTGCGCGGAGTAGATCGGTGCTCCTAAGGATAATCAGTGCCAAGAGGGCCCGGTGTTCCTCTCCGAGTGTTAGCGCCGCCGTGTTAAAGCCCGCTCTCGAGGCCCTGGAGCAGAGGCCGACGCGAAGCCGGTGATGTCGTCGACGCAGGACTGATCGGTCGCTCATCCTTCCGCTCTGCAGTGCGCGTTTCTGCGGCTACGCTGCCAGAGGATCCTCCGACATCTTCGCCGAGTCTATCGGGCGGTTTCTCGAGGAGCGACCTAAACCTCGAGCGCGCTGGAGCGCCGGTAGAGGCTGGAGGAGGAAAGTGAAGAGGTTGAGGCGAAGAAGCGAGGAGGGAGATAGAGGACGTCGAGGAGGGTTCGAGGTAGATCGCTCGGCGACTTTGACTCGCGAGATTTGAGAAGCCTGCCCGAGGTGAGGTCGTGTTTTCCACTGGAAGACGGACCAGGACTGGACTTTCGAGGAGCTCAAGGCGACGTTATGAGACGTTTTTAACGAACGAGGGACAGTATCACGGTTAATGTGCTGCACGGTAAGTGGTCGATACCTGCTTGGCTTCTTCCACCGGTACCGGTGCGCGACTCGTAATTTCCCCCCCCGGTCCTAAATGTTTTCCAGTTACCGACTTAATATCCGACTTTATCGTTCAACCGTCCTTCCGCTGGGTCAAGTTCCTCGGTGTGTAAACCGGGCATAAATGGATCTCGATTTGTAACGCGACTCGCGCAGAAGTCGTGTCTTTACGACCGAACGATGGCCGTGAAAATTGCTCGGAGGCACGCCCATTGCCTCGAAGACATCGAGACTTCTCCATTGCCTGCCCTCTTAAGGCCGTAATACCGCGTTAATTTTGACGCAACGAAAAGTAATTGGACGCGCATCTGCGACTCTTAATTTCGAGACCACGAAGTGAGTAGCGGCACTTGTGCAACGGACCGGAAGTATCGCATTCGTCGGTGGCTCGCATAAAGCGGGTTGATCGACGACCCGAATCGCGAGCGTTCCAAAGGAACGCTCCGCTCCGTGACCACTTTCGAGGGCTGTCGCTGCGCCTGCTGCTTTTTCCACGCTTAAATTAACGCTCGTTAATATTCTCAAGACGCCACAATGCCTGGACGGTAACTGTGTCTAGAGCTAAAACGATATACTGTTAGGCACTCCGCCTTAAATGCTCGGTTCGCAAATAGCCGAAGGCGCGGTGCTCGTCCGCTTTCCTTTCCTAAAGTCGCTCCCAAAGGCGCACCGCGTTATCGAGGCTCGTTCCGCGTCGAGGTCGCGCGATCGTCATTGGTCAATTTTAAAGATCATTCTCCGGAAATGGACGATACTTGTGCGGCCAATAATGGAACGACCACGTGCTCTCAATGGTAGACCACAAATTCTGACCGCGACAGATCCGCGGTCGAGTTAAACCGGCACGACCAGATACGATCGAGAGAGGGATGAAACGTCATCGAGATAATGGTCAAGCATGCCGGAATATACGCGTTTCGTTTCGAGATCGACAGAAATAATCGGACGATCCGATGCACGAGCATGAATTGTGACCGGCAGCCGATCTGGAATCAGTGCTACCGTACGGAAGGCAATCGGATCGCGGAGGCAAGAGAAAGCTGGATTTCCGACTTTGGCCCGTAGTAAACGAGGCGTTCCAATATACATGGAAGACCATTTGGCACGCTCCGGCGCTCTACCGCATCCTCCTTCCTCTCCTCTTCCAATTTTTTCTCGCTCTACCCTCGCCTTCTCGACGATCCTGTCCACGCGTCGTTACTCGCCGCTCCGCTCCTCCTCGATGTTCTCGAGCTTTACGCCAGCTCGACATTTTCATTTGTCTTCATTCATGAAAACCCTTCGAAGCGGTGCTCGCCAACCGTGTTCCCGAGGTGACGCGCCGTGGAACGAACTCCCCTTCCCCTTTCACGATTACTCCTCGACCGACATACTCGGCCTCGCTCAAATCTGGCTGCACCTTTAATTTCCTCTAACCCTTCGATCGGACCATCCTTCGCGCAAATCCACGACACGAATAGAAACTTCGATTGCGCGATGCGCGATTACACCCCCCTACACCGGAGGATTACGATCCAGCGAGTCGTTCCACGTTGGGACGAGAAGATATCGTTTCCGTTTTTACAAGGATAGCGCACCGCGCCCATACAAGTATCTGGTCTACCTGTGAAATACACCGGTGCGGAACGAGGTCGATCCGGTTCTAACGACCAACGATTTATGGCGAATCAAAGGACCACCACGGATTTGAACGCGCGATACGCGTCGGACGAGATTGTACGAAACGCGATCTATCGCAGAGCTGTACGTTCGAAAACTGCAAAAATTCGTTCCTTCCTTCTCATCGATTCGAGAGTCGCGTTGAAAATTTTTTTTTGGGGGAGACTAACGTGGCCTGGTAGGATCTTGCACCTGGAAGCCACGGCTCGAAATAGTTTCCGGATCATCGATGCCCTGGCGAATACGCGAGGTGGAAAAATCCAGGAAAAGTGCTTCAACCCGAAATCCTCAGGGCGGAAATCCGAGCGGTCTCTGTGCGCTGCACCGTGGATTATTCTCGAGACTCGCCGTTTTAGGGTGGATCCCGTTGCCACTCGAACTACAATGCACGTATATAATATTCTCCGGAGAAGATTTGAACTCGGGATCTTCCGCGTGGAAATCCGAGGTTCTATTCAGCACGCCAGCGTAGTTCCACACGGAGGAGATTCCTCGCGGAAGTGAGATTTCTCGCATTGACCCCGAGCCGCGGCTCGCGCTTGCCATCATTCGCGCACAGTCTCGCCTCTCTTTTTCCCTCCCCCTCCGCGCGTGTCGGTGTGTGCGCCTAACTTAGGTATGCCATACCATCGGCCCGTGGTTAGTGGGTAACGGTTGTCGGCGCACCGACGGCTCGTGTCACTCTTTCCAATCTTGCTCCTCGATTTGTGCATTTAACGCCTCCTCCCGATGTCTCCCCCTCGGTTCTGCTCGGCTGCCACCACGCGATCCGATGTGTCTTTCGCGCCGAGCGCGACTAATAATCCAACTCGCCTCGCGATCGATCCTCGCACAATGAATTACGTCGGTGAGCAAGCGGAGCGCAAAATTTTCCGGCTCGAGTTTCACCGATTCCTTCGCCCAAAGTTCCGCGCGCGTTACCTTCTCGACGCGTTCCTTCGATTTCCTTCCGCGACAGTTTTTCAGCCGCAAATCTCATTTGTTCCTGCAAACGCGCGAACGTCGCGCGTAAACGGCGAAGCGGTTCTCGCGGGGGATTCGCGACTGTTGTAACCTCGCAAATTGCTTTCGATTTAACGGCACCGTCATTCTATTTACTTAACGGTCTTTATTCCTCGTTACACGTTGGTTTTATTCTCCTCGATACGTTGCCTCGAGAGCGGAAAAGAACTCGCGCCCCCGTGGCGGAAGATGCGCGATCCGACTATCACTTTCAGCAATTCGTACGAGGGATAGAGCTCGGCCGATCGTTCGAGCCGTTCGAGTCGAACCGTGCGCGGAAGGCCTTTGGTTTTGCACGAACGATCACGTTTAAGACGCCTTAAACGCCCGAGTGAAAGCAGAATGTCCGCGATACCGTTGCATGTCTCGTCTCATATTTCTCCGGCAGTTCCTCGGTCCGCGCATTTGCACGAGAAACCTTTCGGCTCACTTTCCAGATTATTTCGTTAATGGAGTACATCCTCGATCGATGCCTAATGTCCAGCCTGGTGTCGATCGAGGTTCCTCTATTTAATTAAAGTAGATTGGATTTGATTACGGCCGTCGTGACCCGATAAAGATAATTAAACCGGTATTGACAGGTATGACCCCATTGAGGCGAATTACACGATCGCGATGTATAACGCGCCGCGGATATTACGGAGCCATTAGGCGAGCCCGAATAACGGCGCGGCATTCGGGGCTTTAATTCGGTTAAAGGACGCCTTTCCGAGCGACGTATCCTTACGTCATCGCGACCGTGACATCGGAGCTCGACTCGTGATTCCTTATAATTTGAGAGCTACCTCGCAATCTCGTATCACCCTTTTATCTCTTCTCACCCCGAAAGAGCGATTATACTTTGCGAATCCTCACCCCCCCCCCGCCCTCCGAAGCCTCTCGAGCGACTAAGAAAGACGATGCAAGGAGATCCTTGAAAGGCGCAGAGGATCTGGTTTCTCTTCAACTCGGAAATATGGCGCAGCTGCATCCGTGCGAATCTGTGCAAAAGGCAAAAAGCCGTCCACGGACTGTTGCAAGCCGGTCCGAGTGCGAGGACAGCGAGGAGAAGAGCGACGAGGACGAAGAGGACGAGGGCATCGATGACGAGGAAACGCTGGTCGTCCGCGAGACCGGAGCAATCGGGTCACCCAGATCCAATAATGAAGAGGAGCCTTCTCCGAGCTTTCTCCGAGGTCCTCGTGGCACGCGTGCGCGCGGAATCGTACGCTCACCCGTGCACGCACCTGTGCGCGGCCTCCTCGTGTATTGACGGACGGCCAATGAACGCGGAAGAATTTTCGAGGCACACGGGACTGCTCTTTGAGTTCTTCCTCTGCCTCCCCCTTGCCTCTCGCCCCTCCTCCCTCGCCCCTCGCCCCTCGCCCCTCGCCCCTCGCCCCTCGCCCCTCGTCCCTCGTCCCTCGCCCGCGTCCCGGGACCTCGGCGGATCGCGGTGCTACACCGTCCACTCGTTCACACACGGGGTGTCCCGTTTCTCTCGCCGCGTCCCAATTCCAGATCTCCTAGGAGGCTACGAATCGTCCCGAGCAAAGTCCAAAGGTTAACGCATTTTCGGCACGAGCTCCACATTGTCGTATCCCGGATCTTTGTTGTTAAATCGTGCCAGCGTTGGGAGCTATTTTATAATTACATCGACGACTTTAAAGCCGCGCGAAAGTCGACGTCTTGCCGAAGTAGCGGCGAGCGCGAGAGAGCACCCTGTGGATATTCCGGAATATACGTATATCGCATATACGGGGTCGTACGCGTGTTCCTGGATATCGTGGTTCGCACCGCGCCAAACGTATCTCCCTCTTATATGGGATTCTCGCTTATAAATTCCGCGCAGACCTTCCTAAGCCCTTCTCGCCCGTTTCGATTTATTTCCCCCGCCTGTCGCGGCACGTTTTAATGTACGATCTGGTTGACGTAACGGAGCCGAAATGTCGTACAACCAGGCGGGGCGGCGCACGACGGTGGAAAATTGAAAATTAATCGATCCTCCCCAGAGAGTGTCGAAAGGATCGTTCGGGAAAAAGGGGCGTGACGATCGAGCGACATTACCGCGCGGGCAAAGGAACGCATCGAGGGAAAGGTGAAAATTAACGATCCTCCCCGAACGATAACGGAAGGATGATTCGAGGGATAATTTGGCGCGAGGAGGACCGGTCGTTGGCGCGAGTTTGGGGGAAATTTCTCGACATTGACCGTGGATGACCGTGTAACGGAGGTAAGCGTCGCTTACGAGGCGTGCGGAAAATCGATAGGCAACCTCGTTACCGCGTATTTCCAGAAGCGAGTTGCCATGGCGACGGCAAAAACCTCGGTCTTTCATTCGGCGGCCATGTGCACGGCAATTACAAGTTTTGCCGTTGGTTTCGCGATGGCCGGCACTGCCGGTGAATGAAACTCTCCATTAAGGGTTACGTCGAACCGAACGTCATGCCGAACGGAGCACACCTAGGAGGAAAGTGACTTCCGTCTCTTCGAAGGCGCGCTTCCGCATCCGCCAACGAAAGGGAATGATCGTGGCGTTATTAGCCGTGGAATATTCCCAGGATGGGATTCTCCTCGAGCAGCATTATCGGGAAATACGTAACGCAAGGTCATCGCGATCGATGCAGCGAGACCGACGACGACTCGGACTTTCCTTTCCTTCCCCGGTATCGGTGTTCCCGAATGTTTTCTTTGAGCGAGGTGCGATGCTCCTCGCGATTACGATCCACGTACGCCAGTCCTCGATCGCGGCCGAGTCGATCGAAATCCGCGGAAAGGACACTCTTCGCTCTCTTATACTCGCTTCGTTCCACTCGTTCGCCGTGGTTCTCGCGTGTCGTATTTCGTGACGCATTGCGTGTACGTAATCGCGAATCGCGAGGAAGACTACGACAATGAACGTCTCGAGTAACCGATAATTGGCAGTACCGATATCTTCCTCGACTCGTCGATCCTCGTCGCGCACCGCCAAGATCACGCATGGACGACGATTCATCGACCCAACCGCCAACATCGAGGAAGCTTCGCAAACGCGAAAGCCGCTGTAACGATCCTGCTAACTATCCAGGCAAATCCATTAACGGTGCTATCCTCGATATTTTCATTAACGCGGCACACTTTGCATCCCTCCACGTTCGCGTAATTACGCAAGACTCCCTTGCCCCGCGACAAAAGATCGAAAGGAGATCGCGGAGGATTTGCCATAGAGTACGACACGATTCCGAGAGTCTTCGATGATCGTACGAAGCTTTCGCGTCCGACCAGTCTCGATGCCTCTTCGTAGCGACAGATCGACGAGTGCGGGCGTCAAAATCTGAATTTCGTGGCTTTGCCGGAGGAGCAAGGGATTTGGGTAAGGCTAAAGAAGAGTAGGGGAGGAAGGAGGAGAGGAAGAGGGGAATTGGTAACTGGGTTACCGGTGCGCGTTCCCGAACGAACGTCAGAGCGATCGGCCTCTCGCTCTCTTTGTCCTTCGCGCAGCCGCGCCTCCGTCGAGACCAGTCTCTCTTTTCTCCGGTCTTCAGCCCCTTCTCCATCCCCCTCGCGCTTTTGCTTAGCACCGGCCAGAGACGCGATACGTAGAAGGAACGACTGGTGTAACGGGATTTTGGAGCGCGCAGGGCCACGGCGTGCGCGACGAGCACGCACGTGCGTGCAAACGCGAGGCTGCGAGTAGAGGACGAAAGGAGCCCGGTAGGACGCGCTCCAGGAAAACATTACCGCCCCGGGAACCGGTCCAGGAACGTATTTCTAGTATAGGAGCATGGTACCGGTCGAGGCACGTAATATTATTAGTCCAGGAAGATGGTATTCGTTCAAGAATGCATCACCGCTCCAGAGACCAGTATCGGATGCTATTCGCGAAGAACACCGACAGATTCTGATGTCTACGTCGTTTTGAATCTCGTCACTCCTCGCGAATATATCGCGCGTCCCTTAAAGAGACTGCACCGAGGAATCGTTTCCCAAAGGATACGCGCACCGTAGATCCAGTGATTCCGAACGAACCTCAAAGCAGTGGCTCTGGATCGAAGAATCGTAACGGTCGATCCCAAAATTCAACGATACGCGCTGGAGCACTTTTTCGCGAACCTCGACCGAGCGGCTTATCGCGATGTTTCGGATCGATCGTCGATCTATCGAGAACGCGACCTTACTTTCTATCGTTCAGGCGCCGCTACGCACGGGAGAAGGCCGACTCGACCAAATTAGATTCGGATTTGATAACATTCGATTTCGAGATAAATCCCGACCAAGGATAACCTAGCGTGTACAAAAAAAATCATTTCCTATCGCGGGTCGCGCGAAAAACTAAAAAGCCTTTTGCCGCACAGTCGATCGAAGGAAATATCCAGGTGCTGTATCTCGTTTTCGAAAAGGGCGTTGGGTCGATACTTTGTGCCGTTAGGAAAGACAAGCATGCTAGCCTATCCGATAATGAAATCTGAGATCGGCTTATCGGCGTAAGGCGCGTAGGTGGATGATATAACTGGATTAAATCTTCCGTGCGTTTAGAGGATGCTGCCGCGCCCCGAGGTTTCGTGCGGCTAGGCGTGAGTAACGATAGAAATGTATCTTTTTGTTGCAGATGGCTGCTGGGAAGCACGTAGGCTCGTTGCTCGTCCTCCTCGCCTCGGCGTGCGTCCTCTCGCACTCTTACGTGCCCCAAAGCGAAGGTAATCACGGCCTCGCGTCGTCGGCGCGATTAAAATCGCACGTGCATCGGGATGTGCATCGAGAGCGATCGATATAACCCACGCAAAGCTGGAGTACGCCGATGGCGCTTCGGACGATCTCCACGATCGATGCACTTTTCAGGGGTGGAGATCCAACGCCGGTGCTATTCTCCTTCCTTCGTTCTCCGTCCGTTGATCATTCGTTTCGAGGGCGAATGGGGCGAATCGAAATGGAGAAGACCGCGCGGAGGAGAAAGACTGTTATTTAAATACCGCTATGCAAATAGTGCGTGTCGCGAAAAAAAATCCGAGCCAACGGTCGCTTTGACACGAAATTCTACTTATCTTACTTTCATAAGAAGTTGCCCGTGAAGTCCACGCTCGCGCGAACCCACGGTCCGGCCACCCTATGCATTTATATAAAGAATTATATTTTCAAATGCAGGGAATCGATACGGCCCGTATTTATTCCCGCAGAAACCCGGAGAGAAAACGTCCGCGGTCCGAAGGATGTTCCCGCAATCTCGCGTTTTATGCAAAGATTTCCAAGCCGCGCACGTATGTGCGTGCAAGGGGAAATTTCTTATTCCGCGAGGTAAAGCCACGCACGGCGACCCGCTCGTTGGAATTTCGCTTCACCTTTGCCGCTTCCGCGACGTTCTCGTGCAAAGTGTGCACACGCGAGCATGGCCGTGTGCATTTTTAAAATTGCGCGAGTAAATACTGACACCGAATTCTACTTATGTACATCTCACTTCCTTTGGAAAGTATCGAATTCCGCGCGGCGCGTGTTTACGCGCGTACTCTCATTCCAAATGCGTGTTCGAGCGTTCCCAATGTACGGAGGAAATTTAAAGCATTCTCGCAAAGCGACACGCATACCGGCGATCGGAGTTTGGAATTTCGATCGAATGGATTTTATCTCGATGGGAGCGTCTCGCGGGCAATGCGTCTCGACGTCTCGGATCGAGCGGATTATGCGGCACGAAACTATACGAATTCCGATACAAAGCCGGGAAAGGGTGAAGCGAAATTCGGACGATTCCATTATCCGAGTAAGAGGCCGGGCCTCGAAGACTCGAGGAGTGCACTCGGCGCAGGATTATTTGCGCGAGCTACCGCGCGTAACTTTCGACAGAGTTATGCAAGCTCGATGGCAGAGTCTTAATGGCGGAGCCGATTCGGGGATGCGCTTAATACGAAACTAAAAGCGGTGCCACGCTCGCGATCGTTCGTCGTTTCGTGTTGCGCAGCGAAATTCCGAGTCGTTGATCAACCGACACGCGATATTCTTATTACCCCGTTTAGATCGCCATATCAATCGCGAGCCTCACGTGCCTCGGCATCGATACAATCGCGTTTGTGCGCGAGCAATCCGCGTACGCACCCCAGTTTTCCCTTCTGCAGAGCGGCCCTCGATTAATTTCGATCGCAAATTACCCTGGCCGGTATCGCCCGACGAGGGGAGCTCGTCGAGTCGCGTCGAATCGGTGCATCCACGAAATACAGACGTTCGATTCGTTACACCGGTAGAGAGTTTCTTTCACGTCCCTTTCCGTTGCCTTCGCAAAATCGTCTTCGTTCGAGCCGCTGATCGACGTTCTCGTCGGGCTAAAACTCGCGAATTCCGGTAATACAGAATCCGCTGCTCGAGACGGTAATTAATCGCACGAACATCTCGCAAATCTCTTGCGCAAGAAAAGAACGATAACGGGTTAGGAGCGGGCGATGAGGCAACCCCGAGAACTGGGTCGGAGCATACTTCGTTATGTATTAGTGGCCGCACTCGGATCTCGGATATAATTGTATTAAATTACCGGCTCTCGCACTGGCGCGATGGAATAATTCCACCTCCCCGGAGATTCCAGATACGGCGGCCAAGGTATCGCGCGACTCGCGGCCTACCGTTCCTCTTCGATCGCGCAATTACGAGCGCCCCTCGCGAGTCCCCCATCGAACCTCGTCGTCGAGCAGATCCCGCGGATCGATCGACCGGCGCTCGATCGGCACGGATCGTCTTTCCTTCCATCTTCCCGGCAACGCTGGCCCAGCGCCGCCGCGACTCGTCGGCTCGCGCATCCGCCTTCCCGAATACGGGAAGAATCTCTCAAAGCCAGCTCGACGCTCCCAAAAGGAATTTGACGAGAAGCCGATATTCCCAAGGCCCGAGGCGCCAATTCGCACCGGCGAGCTCCGCCAGCGGCCGAGACGCGGCGCGCGTTCCGGGAAAGGAGAGTCGGGTCGAGGGCGAAAAACGAATGTGGAACGCCGGAAGGATCCTGGGTAGCGATACGGACGTTTCGCGGAGTAGGTCATCATATCGACGGTATGCAGCCGTACGAACGGTCACGTGCAAAGCCTACATGCTTGCTCGTCTATACCTCGCGCACCGAACCATAACTCGCTGAAACTGGTTGGCCGCCCGTGCGCGCGCTCCCTCAGATCGCCTCCGCAGGATCGACCGCTCGCGCTAATCGACTTCTCCGCGCCCCCGCCCCTCCCAGGATTTCTTCCAAAGCCTCTCGGATCAGCCCTGCGAAGAAATCGAAGCGGACTCGAGGAATCCTCGAGCGCACAGCCCTTTGGCGCGACCCCCTGCCCCCTTCGTTTCCACTCCCGACCAAGATTTCGCCCACTTTCCTTCGATTTGCATTGTCGCACGCTCGACCTCCCGAGTTGGCCTCCAAAACGGACGCGCCTCCGATTTTTAGCCCGAACGTCAGCTCCGAGGCTTCTTCCGAATAGCGCGCGACGCGTTTCCATCGCCGAGCCACGCTCTCCCTCCGTCGTAATGAAGAGGCGGCGGTCTGTTCACAGGCAGAAGGCTGTTCGGAGGATACAGAATAGTGCCGAAAGCGTGCCAGCCGACGATGCCCTCGCGGATCAAGTCGGACGAGCCCGCGGTATGCATGTTCAATTACGAATGCTCGCGAAGAAACGGGGAGGTGGTGGGTGCCTGCGTCGACGGCTTCCTCTTCGGCGCTTGCTGCCAATTGCCGACCAAGACCGTCCTCCAGAATCCCTTCGAGAAGATTCCGAGCGCGCACCCCCTGCCGAACCTGCACGAGATCGACCACGTCCCGGATATTCCCATCCTACTGAATCCGGACGGCACGCCGATCGGCATGACGGCGGCCCACTACGGAAGTACGATCAAAACGGAGACCTCGAGCGTCTCGAAACGTCCGGAGGACGAGGGTGCGACCTACGCCAAGGTCTCGACGCTCGGCCCAACGTCCTCCAGGCCGACATCGAGTTTCTCCGATCGGCCGGACAGCGTTCACAACGCCGAGAGGCCTCAGTTGCAGCTGCCTCAGTCGCAGCCACAGTCCATCGCCAGTCAGCTCGAGGACGATTTCCCCGCCCTCTTGGGACAGCAGAGTATCCTGGACGATCTCGGACTCTCCGCGCTCTTGGCGCACTCGGAGAGCAACGACGGTGTTCGGGAGCCCCAGGAGCCGCCCGCGGTCAAGCCCGTGACGACGCTGCTCAGCCCGGATCAGATTCTCCAGATAGCCGATCCGGTCGATCAGTTGCCCGCCCTCTTCTCCCAAGGGATCGGCCAGAGCGACCACAGTTCCGCCGAGACGATACTCCTCAACGAGAACGGGACGGCTTTGGAGGAGTCTCACGATCCCGACGACTTTTTCAAGCCGAGCTCCGCCGCCTCCCCGATACACGCGACGCATCAGGAGGCTACGAGCGCGGGCGAGGCGGAGAAAACGGGCGCTTCGAGCGCGAGGCCGAACGAGGATCAGAAGCAGGGGCATCGAGGCGGCTCTACGACGCAGTGGGTGAGATTCCCCGATCGTCCTTCGAGCACGGAGGCTATGCCGTCGAGCGAAGAGCGCGAGCCCACGACCTCGACGTTCGGCAGGATACCCACGGTTAGCCAGCCGCACGTCGATACCGCCAAGGTGACCGGTTCCGGCGCATTGGCGCAATCCAGTTCGAAGAAGGAGCCCGAGAAGGCGAACGGCGTGGAGGAGAGGGTGTCGACGAAGAACCTCGAGGCCCTCGGCTCCGCCGATCGCAGGAGCACCACGCCGATGAGCGTCTCGGAGGAGCAGAAGGAAGAGCTGGTGAGAGTACCGACGATCACCTACGACGCTCCGTCGGGCAACAAGAAGAACGACGTCACCGACAAGGAGGAGATCGCGATCAATCACATAATCTCCATCCTCAACGGCACCACTCCCGGCTCGAGCGTCACGCCCATCGTCCAGGGTTCGAGTTCGCCGGTCTACGCTTGGCTCAACGTCCAGGAGACCTCGAAGACCTCCTTCGCCAAACCGGCGACGGTCTCCCCGTTCACGGACTCCACCACGGCGCAGCCCTTCCCGTACACCTTCTACAAGCCCTCGAGTCAGTACGGCCACGAGAGCCTGCCCACGGAGACGAGCCACTTCTCGGCCTCCACCTCGAACGCCTATCCGTCCAAAACGTCCGCGCAGACCACCTACCTACCCTCCAGCAGCTTCGGCTATTCCGGCAGACCTACCACCAATCCTCCCGCGCCCACGGTCATAGTTCTCGGCCCATTGGGCACGGAGTATACCACCGACACCACTCAAAAGACCGTCACGAAGAAGCCAACCGCCGAGAGCAACAGACCCGCGACCGACGCCCTCAAGCCCGGCTACGTCAGCACCAAGAAACCCGGCCTCTCGACCACCATAACCCACAACATCAGCACGGTCATCTCGAATCTACCGACCACCAACAATCGCGTCGTCTCCACGAGTTACATAAGCGTCAACCTGAAGGACGGTACCAGCGCCAGGCCGACGGAGATCACGGAGGTCATCACGGAGACCGTCAACGTCGAGGAGGATCCGGTGGAGAGGACGACGACCAAGAGGCCCACCTTGTGGAGCACGCTCTCCGGTTGGCCGCAGAAACCGAGCTTCCATCCGAAACCGCCGACGGCCGATTTCTCCTGGCCGCTGGGAAGTTTGACGCAGGTCGACACCGTGAACGTCGAGGATCCAGCTTTCGACTCGACGACGAAAGTGATCCGACCAGCGACGCCCAGCACGCCGTGCGACGAGGAGACCCCCGCGCCGGACGATCTCATTAACTTTCCCCCCGTGAGAAATCCGAATTTGAACATGTCGACGCCGCTGTCGCAGCAGGAGAAGCCGACGATCGTCGAGAGCTTCAACAATACCGGATATCCCGACATCGAGATAATCAGCGAGAACGACATCCCGACCCCGAATTTCATCGAGGACGACGTGCTTACGAACAAAGTTGACGCTTTCGTCAACAAGATAGTCGATTCTCTTCAGAACAATTTCCAGGTAATAACGTCCTTTCCAACTACTCTCCCCCCCCCCCCTCCCGCCATCCCTCTCGCCACTCCATCGCTCGGACTCAAGAGTTCGCCAATGGAACTGCGGGAGTTTTGAATCGCGCCGGCTCCATTCCAAACTAATTTAACTTCCAAAGCGGCCGAGAATCTTCGAGAAACCCCTTGCCTGCCGGAGTTATTACGCGAGGTTTCTTCCTCCGAGCGATATCGGCGAGTGCAGGAGCGATCTAGGAGCCGGCCTAATTACTCCAAACGAGTTATCGCGCCGAGGTTCCTCCCTCGATATCATCGAGATCCCATTTCAAGACCTTTTGCGCCGCGCCTTTCCAAAGGCAGGCCCGCGTAATTGTTCGAAACGACCAACGGTACCCTTGGCGACACTCGCCTCGAAAACCTCGAGTCCCGATAACGCTTTATCACGGGCACTGCTTTCAGGATCTTAAAGACGTTGTTTATAACCGTAACACTACAGCGTCGGCCGGATCCTCGACCGTGACAAGAAGGCCAGTGGGCGCTATTAGCACCACGAGGAAACCGACGAGAAGACCGACGCAGACACCGAGGCCCAGTGCCCCCACCACCAGGAAACCGGTGCCCACGAAGAGACCCTCGAGTCGTCCAACGACACCGAGACCTTCCGCGCGTCCTCCTAAACCCACGGCCTCGAAACCCAAGCCGAGCACCGCGCAACCGGCCACAACGAAGAGGCCGCAGGTGACGACCAAGCGCACCAGGCCGACGAGAAAACCAACGACGGTGGCTGCCATCGGCACGGAAGCCGTCCTTTCGGACGAGGAATCGTCCAGCTCGGTTGCCACCACGGAAACCTCGAGCACGAGCACCGTATCGAGCTCCACCGCTGACTTTCGCTCGCGTAAGGGACTTCTTCCTCCTTCCTATACCGAAACTTACGATGGATTTCGTGCCGCGATCGGCACCGATGTTTCCTCGCTTTCCGCGTACCGTTTGATCAAATCGAAGGACAGAGTGGAGGGGCGAAATGAGAGTACGTCGACGTGTTCGCAGAGTGCGGCGTGAGGCCACTTCTTCCATCGGGCAGGATAGTCGGCGGGAAGGCTTCGCGGTTTGGAGAATGGCCCTGGCAGGTCCTGGTACGCGAGGCTACTTGGCTCGGACTCTTCACCAAGAATAAATGTGGCGGGGTTCTTATCACGGATAGATTCGTCATCACGGCGGCCCATTGCCAACCAGGGTAATCCGTGCTTGGCGCAAAACCCTCCAAAGCTTCCTCTCCTTCCTTCCTTCCTTCCTTCCTTCAATCGGTCTCTTCGCCCAAAGCCTCACATCCCTATCGTCCATTGGAATTGAAAGCTTCGAATCTCTCTTTCAAGGTTCCTAGCCTCCCTGGTCGCGGTGTTCGGCGAGTTTGACATATCCGGAGAATTAGAGGCGAAGCGCAGCATAACGAGGAACGTTCGTCGAGTGATCGTTAATAGAGCGTACGACGCGGCAACGTTTGCAAACGACCTGGCCCTTTTGGAGCTGGAAACGCCGATACAATTTGACGCCCACATCGTGCCGATTTGCATGCCCGACGATGGCATCGATTTTACCGACAGAATGGCCACCGTCACTGGCTGGGGCAGGCTTAAATACAGTGAGTGCAAATTGCTTTGCGCGTTCGTGAAACACATCGTTTCGAACACCACGGACTCTCGCGCGAACGGTATCCTGCTATTTTCGGCGAGCGAGACTCGAGATCGTTGCCGTGATTTTCCGGCACGATAAATCGCTCTATCCAATACTCCCCTTTGTTATGAATCGTTTGACCCTGGATTAAGGTACTTTACCGCAAAGTTACGTTATTACGAAAGTCTGGTCAAACGGACTACTCGAAGAAAGCCTTGCGCAACGCGGGGAAACGCTTTGATCGATCCTTCGAGACAAATCTAAGGGACGAAGCGTTTCGAATAAATTGAAATTACGAGATCGCGAATCGCGCGGCATCGTCGTGATCCGAGATTAAAGATGAATTTGCCGAGGTTTCGAGAGAATTCCTAATGGAGATGTCCCGATATCAATCTTACAGACGGCGGCGTGCCTTCCGTGCTGCAAGAGGTGCAAGTGCCGATAATAAAGAACTCCGTCTGCCAAGAAATGTTCCAGACGGCGGGACACTCGAAATTGATTCTAGACAGCTTCTTGTGCGCCGGATACGCCAACGGACAAAAGGATTCCTGCGAGGTATGCCCGGAAAGATATATATATATATATATATATATATATATATATATATACCACCGCGGCTTTGATCCATTAGCTTATTAATTTCTACGTTCGCCGTAATTCGTTTGCAAAGCTCGCGTGCCAAATCGCGCGTATCCAATTTCCTTAAAATTAAGACAGGCGCCGTACCGCCCGCCTCGCTCTGTTCTCCAAACCAATTATGCCGTCTACGGGATTCTCCTTAAATCCCTCGCGCGACGTCGTAAATCGGTCGTAAAATAATCCATCGAGCCGCTTTTCTCCCGGCGATACACCGAGCGCGTCGAATAAAGAGGCGCGCACCGACGTCCAAAGTGGGGCGTTTGGAAAAATCCGGGACGCCTCCCTTTTAAAGGAGAAACGATTAATCCGCTCACGGCCGCGATCGATCACTTTTGTAGGGCGACAGCGGTGGTCCATTGGTAATGAAACGACCAGACGGCAGGTGGTTTCTGGTAGGAACCGTCTCCCATGGAATAAAATGCGCCGCGCCCTATCTGCCGGGAGTATACATGAGGACGACTTACTTCAAGCCCTGGCTGCACACCATCACCGGGGTGTGAGCGGCTGGAAATTCGATTTCCTCGCCGTTGCAGGACCGGCACCGCGCCAGCGATTCCGTGCCACTTGTATAAATGTACAAAGGAAGACTAATTTATTTCTCTCGGGTAGAGCGGAAAATTAACGATTACGAGATTACACAGCGCGGGCCGAAGAGGCGGACGGGAGGGGGAGCTCGAGGATTCCATTCGGGCGTTTCCACCGCCCGGGACGTTTCGGTCCTTCTCCGTGCCGTGGACGGCACCTGGCGTCCCTTCCTTCGAGACGCGACGCGCGAAGGTCCTTGCGATTAATCGGAGGAAGAGAGAGAAAAGAGAGAAGGGAAAGCAACGTTCGAAATAGTATGCCGAGCGATTTGTACGCGGCGCAGTGCCACGCCAACATCCGGGACTCGACGCGTCCCGTGTACATATACGTGCGTACGTGTATACATTTATATAATTACGAGCTGCGAGCCTTATTTATTTCGTTGTTAGCCGTTATTTATTAAATCCATTTTTATACGAGATCGCCATCGTTTTCTTCCTCGAACCCCACCCAAGTGCGCCGCGCCGATGAAAATAAACGTTCGCGCTTTTGGCCGCTCGGCCGGAGAAATCCTTCCAGGATTTAACCGACGAGATTCGGATAGCCCTAAACCCGAAGGTCTGCTCCTCCACCGACATCCCCGTAACTTTAAGTTTGAAGAGCGTTACGCGGGGGAAGGATCGATCCTCGAACAATTCCTGATTTTGCGAAACATCGCGTAATCCTCGCTTCCAGCGTTTCGTACACGCCGAGACCTCGATCCATTCCCTCCCCAGGAATGGGGCAATAAAGTTGGCGAATACGCCAAACGGAACAACGAGAGCACGAGGGTGCTCGAGTAACGGCAAAACTTGCCTTCTGTATAATTAAAAAGAGGATGACTCCAGGGACGATGCGCGGAGTGCTTTCGGCGTGTCCATTTATAAACGTCGACGTAATCGTCCAATATCGTAGTTAATAGAACTGGGCCGAACGAAGCGGGTAAGGACGAAGGTGGGTAGCTTCCCCGATAAGCATCTCCAGACTATGTACGTGGAATGACCGAAGTCAGCCATGCGTGCTAATGCCGTGAAATATCGCGCTACGTCGCCGCGGACCGAGTTTCTTGGAAGTCCGTAACCTGTTACTTCCATCGGCACGCGAGGGCTAACCCTTGACGCGAGGGTTCTTGGCGAGGGGGGGGGGGGGACAGAGCAGGTGGAAGGGTGCCAACGTTAATTCCGCGTGTACGCGTTTTGCACGTACAAAGCGTACGAACCATTTTGCGGGCGTACCCAGCGCTCTGACATTTTCACGGACAGGTGACGGGCTACACGCGCACGAGCCTCGGTGAGACCAAGAACGGCAAAGGCGCGTCGGCGCGTGTGCGTACCTTCGACCCGAAAGGGCAACAAGGCGCGTGCAAACGTTCCACCGATGATCGCTAATTTTGCGTACCCAAAAGCCAGCCGCGCGATTCCAATCGACTTTGCGCGTTCTACGTTCGAATAATGCCGGAAAAGGCCTATCGTTGAAGTAGCGAGAAATAGCTGCCCGGGCTGAAATATCAATATCGGAGCCTGTGTGCCGTTAGGAGCGCACGTAAGGTACGTTTATTTACCCGGTGAATAGCTAATACGAGAATCGTAGGGTATCGCGTGGCCCCCCAAGCGTTTTTGTTAACCTCGCGCCATAATCGGTGATGGATTAGGAACAGCGGCGTTCTCTCGGATCGCCGCCCGGAATATTTGCCGAGGCACTATTCTTACGAAGGCAGGATCTCTCTTCCGGCAAGTGAAACCCTTCGGGCCGGAATATTTAGTGGAGGTTCTCTCTTATCGGCGAAACCGCGTTCACGCTCACCCTCCATTTTCACCGTAGAAGTTCCTGCCGTTGCGGGATTTCCTCCGTACTTAACGCTACGGCCAAACACTTGCGATACACCCGAGAGACCCGTTAACTCTGAGAAAACAGAAACACCCCCACGGAAGGGAAGTCCTGCAGGAGGATCGGGAATTTGCAAGGAACTACCGCCCTGATTTTCCTCCCGGCCGCAGAAAGGGTGCCGTCGCTATCCAAGCGATTCGCGGGGAGCAAGGGGAAGAGAAAAACAAAAGGGGTGGAAAGAGAGGCGGGGGCGGCCCTTTGTTATCTTCGAGTTAAACGGAGAGACACGGAACCGTGGGCACCTTTGGCCCTTACCTACGTGGTATACGCGACGTACGTGGGGCGCAAATATATGGAGCAGGAGCGACCGCCCGGCGGGAACATCAGGATACCTCGGATCAATACGACCGAGGGAGAGAGGGAGAGAGCGAGAAGGCAAGGCACGGCCTTTGGACGAGGAGGGAGCTAGACACCCACACGAAGGTACGCCCGATAAACGGCGCTGCCGTGTCCTGGGGCAAGAATGCAATTTTCATCGTGCCTCGGGAAGAGCGGGGCATCTCTGGCCGCTCGCCGATTTTCCTGGGGATCGCCGCGGCTTTCTCTCGATAACGCTCACCCGGAAGTCCTTGCGCAGCCTCTCCGCCAACTCGACTTCCCGGGAGACCGTGGATCCGTTACGAAGGGTTACCGAAAGGGTCCGTATAAATCTGATATCGAAGAACGACCAAGATACCCTCCCCTCGCTTCCCCCCGCCCCTTGGTAGCCCCTCGACGGCTGACGCGCGAACCGATGGAACGACGTTGCTGGAAACACTGGAAATTCGCGACGCACCATTTCTGGGGGCAGATACGCGCGTACGGAGACCAAGAGACCTCGATGGATTTCAATCGAGCGTCCACCGCGGGAAGACAAACAAAATTCTCATCGCGAGGGCAAACATCGTTCGCCCGTTGTTAAGCGAACCGTGTGGGTTGCGCCGATCGCCTCGTTCGAGATAAAAGGGGTTGCCGAGGGGTGAAAGGCTGGGCGGCATTTTCCGCAGGATTTTCCGAGAGAGCGCAAAAGCGCAGCGAGCAGAGGCGCCTCGTCCCTGCTGGCCTCGGTGGGCCAAGGATTGGTCCCAAAACGCGAATGACTAAAATGTCGCGTACGTGACTTTTCCATCTCCTTATACTGGCAATCGCTTATATTAGGTTCCCTAATATTATTTCGCCTGTTTCTACGAACGATGCGACTAAATATCTCGATATGCATCGCACGGACCAGGATGATCGGTTTCTGCGCAATTTGTAAATCGCGCGCACGTCGATCCTAGAGTCGATAAATCAGCTCCGGTCGGTCCCAGCCGCTCGGTACCTCCGCGGTGGTGTTCCAGCTTCTCCTTTCTCCTCTTCGGGGGTTGCGGAACAAATTAATGGTTCCGAGTGTAGGTCGTACGTGGTGCGCGCGCGAAACTGAGTGGCGCAGTGCGTCTGCGCTGGTGACGTATGTATCTCTCCGTACGAGGCAATCGGAACGGCTAGGAGTATAGATTGCTAAAGCGAGCGCGGCTCGGACTCAGTCCTCCAGTAGACTCCACCGAGTACTTGTTGATCCTGCGGAACGATAAAAACCAGCTGAACCTCCCACGACTGGAAGACCGACCAGTGATCCCGGGCCAAGTTAACCAGAGGCCGGCTGGCCATCTTGTAAGTTTACAGCGCAGCTTCCTTTGCATTCTTTTTGCCGGTCTATCGATCAGCGGCCCTACGCGATCTAACCTTAACGAGTGTTTTTATTGCAAATTTTTTCAAAATTTCCTCGCGCACAATGGAATGATTGACTTTTGAAAAAGCTGGGCTAGCGGCCGGAATTTTTCTCCATTGCGTATTATGCGTAGCGGCAGAAGTGCGTGCACGATTTCACGAACGATTTCATGCGCGATTATCCTAGATTCTTCTACTTTTCATAATCGACGCACAGCACGCCGATGAAAAATAACCGTTCGATTGCAGATCGCGGGGAAACAGCACCCAGCTGAAAAAAAATGAGGATTCACGCGAGCGGTGCAATGACAGTGGTCGTCCTGATGGGCACGGTGCACTTTGGGGTGGACGCATGGGGTGGTCTTTTCAACCGCTTCAGCCCTGAAATGCTATCCAATCTTGGCTACGGGGGTCACAGCGAATACTTGAGCAAATCGGGACTGCTTCAGGTATTCGATCGGATCCTTTTCAAATTTTTGCGTTATACGTTCCACGGTCCAATAGCTGCATGGTCTATACCGACGAGTTTTTGAGAAAATCTTCCCATCTCCGAAGGAAAATCGATGACGTTCGAAGTCTGGATAATTAGATATAATTTAAGCTGGCGAAGATTATTGCCAAAAATATTTAAACTTCTTTGAATATCAAGGAAGTCTCATAAAACGATATTGATCCAAGATATTTTCGAGAAAAATGAACCTCGAAATCCGCTTAGTCCCTAAATTTATCGATCTACCTTTCAACGCGAGGATGCGCGACGAGACCATCGAGAACGCGTTCTTCTCTGAAAAAATTAAATGTTTCCCATTCGCATCGGTTAACGTCGAGGTACGGATCTCTCGAGTAGATCTACCCTTTAATAAACGCCTCACCTCCGCCGCAGTACGGCTCACTTACGATCGATATCTCATTTTCGCGTAGCTGCATGCACTTGCATAATCGTGCCATTGTCACGGAGATCTCTCGGGAGACCGGCATCATTAATTTTGCTTTGGCCTCAGCCGCGAATCAATCCGAGATTGTGCATCTTTCAACGGATAAGCGCGGCTTTCGCGGACAGAATATATATTACCAAGGAATCGCGGGGCAGCTATCGCAGTTCGCCTTGCGCGCCATTTCGCCAACCGGCCGAAATTCAAGAAAATAATCGCTGCATTTTTATTCCAAACTACTCACCGGCCTAGTATAAGTGGTTTCCTTAATTAACTTTTTCCACGTAAAAGTACGCGCTGGCTACGCTACACGGCTACCACTTATCGTCGAGTATGGCGGAGTATAGCACGACCGGCCGTTTATCTCGAACCCATTCTACTTCGTTTATCTTCGCTTTATTGTGCCCAAGAGGAAAACGCGGTCGAGTTGCACGCGCGCTTGTAAATCCTATATCACCGATAAACCAATCCACCTCGAAAATTTCCGCCTAATATTACGTCCGCGTGCATGTGACGTAGGCAAAAGCAATTCTGCCGTTTCCGAGAGGAAACGTTATTGACGCGAAGGTCAGCAATTTCGAGCATGGCGCTCCCTCCGATAACGAAAGAAAATACATCACGGTAATGGGGAACCGTATAAAAGTGCGAAAAGCTCATTGACCGCGGTACTCCCGTTGCGAGCCATGCCCCACGTATCGCAAATACGGTTAACGGATACAAAATAATCGATCTTTAACGAACGGAAATCCTTTCCTCGACTCTCTTACCGTCGACATTCGCTCTTACTTCTTTCCCGTAACTTCCTTCGAGGAAGGCGATTTTGACCGGGTAATAATTACGGGCCGACGGCCGTATCGCTAGTAATTCGCTTAATTGGCGAAAGACGAAAACCGGAGGACGGGGAGCCGCGCGTACGAAGGTACCGCGAGTTGAAAATACGTCGGATCGAAGGAAACGATCGTCGAGTCACCAAGAGCGCCGACCGGTCTACGCTCATCCTTTCTACAAAGATTCGATGGCACGATAATGTTCGAAATCGGTGTAATTTCACGAAGGACAAGAAACTCTGCCCCGAACGTCTTTCCCGCCGTGCGAATCTCAAGCGCATAATCGTAGAAACGTATGGAAGTATCCATCGCGAGCACACGCCGATGTACGGCGGCCAAAGAGATGGCCTACTCTACTTATCTCCACTGCGCACCTACCGGGATGATGCACCTCGTCAATTTTTTTCTCCTTCCCATTCCCCTCCCCGAGACAAGTCCCCTGAGCGCGCGATAGACCAGGATTAGACCGCGATCGTTAAAAGTTTCTCTCCTTCGATTAAAGCGGCCGATCTCAGGGGGATACGGGAGCGCTTACGGCGAATCCTTGGAGGAGGCTGCGGACGTACCGTGCTACGGGAGAACGTGCAGCAACACCGAGCACTGTTGTCCCGGTTATTTCTGCATCGACATAGACGGCGGTAATGTTTGCATTTATTTCTTCCACCACCTCGACGAATCACACCCCTCGCAACGTCTCGACACCGGCCGAGCGCTCTTCGCGCAACTCCGCTTCGCGTTTTCCCACCTTGAAACGCGAAATGCACCCCGATTTTTCTCCGCCCGTCAATTTTCCTTCGAACGTTACAGTGAAAGGATCTTGCCTGTATTTGGGCATCGGGCTCAAACAGGGAGAGCTTTGCAGGAGGGATAACGACTGCGAAACCGGTTTGATGTGCGCCGAAGTAGCGGGCGGTGAAACGCGCTCGTGTCAACCACCGGTATCTTCGAACAAGCTTTACAGTAAGTACATTTCGATAAACGTGGAAATCTGTCGCGTGGACGATGTACGCCCGTTTGCTGAAACGGTGCTCGATAACTCCGACGTTCCTTCGTCCGGGATATGCGGAGAAAAGATCGATCGAATAGAGACTACGTCAGAGGAATAATTATAGTCGCCTAGATTGATATTTCATGGCCGTTATAACCGAATAGTACATCCAGGCCGTTCTTATTACTTCCGACGCGTGGAAACGTTCGCCATCAAGCTTATTTAATTGCCGCAGACGAGGAGTGCAACGTGTCCGGCGAGTGCGACATCGGCCGCGGTCTGTGCTGTCAATTGCAGAGACGACACAGGCAAACGCCCAGAAAGGTAAGGTTGGCAAACGGCGCGGTCTCGTTTTTCGTGCAACCCACGAGATCTCGAGAGAAAAGCGAAGCGTCGCGACTTTGTCGATAACGATAGAAGGCTCGGGTCTAACGCGTTCACTGCCGATTGCGAAATACGAGATATATCGCGGTTTCCTCTTTGTCCATCGAAACGTCCTAGATGCCGGTACAGAAAATCTGTATGTCTGCGGCTAACCCCGATATTGCGTTTAAAGAAGCTGTGGCGTTGCCTATAAAAGGAACTTTTGGCAGCCAGGGCAAGACGTCCTCGATCGAACCGGCGGCGAACGCGTTGAGAGAAATAGTCGCGGGTACACATCCCTGAAAAGTCTGCCCCCCATTAGGTTTGCTCGTACTTCAAAGATCCTCTAGTCTGCATCGGACCAGTGGCGACCGACCAAATAAAATCCGTGGTCCAGTACACGTCCGGGGAGAAACGGATCACCGGGCAAGGGAACCGGTTGTACAAGCGAGTTCCCTTCGCCTAAATGCTCCGCCTTAGCCCGGGGCTGGCCGAGAGGGGAGAAGGAGGAACCCCGGGAAAATCCGATCCTCCTTTGGCCGCCGTTGGACGAAGAAACATAGGACGAGCCTGGCAATTCGATATGTTCCCGATTACTCCCGTATTCCTCGCCCTCCTCTGCCGCTGCCGAATCCCCGACGGAGCTCTGCGTGGCAAAACACCGAGGAGCGCGCGGAAACGACAAAGACGCGCCTTCCAATCGTTTTTCTCCAAAACATTACGACTGACAAACACGACACATATCAGGATAGCCCGTCTCATAGAATTTTTAAGGTAAGGGGTAGACGCCATAGGTTCGATCGACTAGCGCCGGCCGGAGAGCGGCCGGGGGCGGCTTTGAGATCGATTCAAGGAGTATCGTTTGTTCCGTACTTAACGAATCACGCGTACAGGGTTTTCAGGACGAGATTGCACTTTGTTGATTCCGACATTCCGGCGTACCTTCGCGATCAGATTTTTTTAATCGTGCTAGAGAGACCGACTAGATGATTATTCGAGGTAGCTAGGCGACGCGAGGAGCGATAATGCGGCGAGGATAATCTTAGTGATACAAAATGGTACAATTAGAAGGGGGGCTATCGTTATCGAGTTAGTTAGGTTGATTCTTAATCGCCGGGAAAAACGTAGCTGGAGCTTTTGCAAGTTGGAGGGTGTAGATCGCGGTAGAGAAAATAGTACGATTAGACGAATTCGATCTCGCTATCGAGTTGATTCGAATTGATTTACCGTATCTAGTGGATCGATGAAAGGTATAAAAAGACAGTGATATATAAATGGTACAACTCAATGGATTTGATCTTACCGTCGAGTTTAGCAAATTTCTATCGTTGATTATTACCGTTGACGATTTTACTATTTCGGGGGACACGACCGCGTCTAACGGCGCGATTAGCGCGATATGAAATAGAGCTTTCCCAATTCCCCTTCCGGTCAGCTATCATTTTTATCGACGAACCGAATATTCGAGATCGAAATGCGGGTGCGGTAAAAAGGGTGTTCTTATGGGCGCGTACGGCCGGATTTCAATATGCGAATGAGTCAACGACGATTACTTTGATGGTCGTCCATCGTTGTTTTTACGAATGCCTTTAATTTACCCTGTACACGAAGCACCTCGATGAGAATTTCGTTTAGCCAAAATATCGAAAAACTTGGGGTTAGAAAACAAATCGTTCGAACCTCGTTGGCGGGAGAAAACGCGAAAAAGCTTTCTGTCACTACTCAGGTCTCATGGAGGTAAGTATATCTACCCTATCTTCCGTTGGTTCTGCATCAGGTATCGATCATTTTATCATTATATCAATGGTGAAGGAATACTCTCTCTCTGGAGAAGAGCCGAAGAGAGGCGCGATATAAATCATAATATAATCGTTGAAAAAAAAAAAATGTTCTCAGTCTTATTAGATTTTATTAGTCGTTCGTTCGATTCTATCGGATATTTATCCCAAAGCTTCGCACGTCAGTGTATACAATGTAACTTATTACACGTAAGTCGTACCGCGGAGCCGCAAATCCGCGAGTTTTATCTAGATGGATTAAAAACACGAAAGCAAATACATATCAAAAGAGATTTCGCTTCGCTAGCTTATATATTCCAAATTCTATAGGTATACATATATACGTACATTTTTAGTGAAGAATATGAATGTGGAAATCGCTCGATTAAGTATTTAACGCTGAAATCGCTCTATTAAGTGTTATTAATCGTGGAAATCGCTCTGTTAGGTATTATCAATCGCGGAAGTCGCTCTATTAAGTATTATTGATCGCGGGAATCGCTCCATTGAACATTAAATCGCGGAAGTCACTCCGTTAAGTGTTACAGAACTGTAATATTAATATAGTATACACGCACATATATACATATATACACACAAAAATATATATATACATATGCATATATATATATATATATATATATGTGAAAAGCGTTACGTTAAATGTATTTGACCGTGAATATATTAGCGATCCGGTAATCGCAAGATTGAATGGTTACTTTTGAGAGCCGTAAACGTTAATCGTAGAGAGAGTTGGTAAGGGACAAAATTGCGATGTGGAGGGAGGCAAATGTTAATTATACGAGGATATTTGAGATAGACTTCGCAGAACTTTCTCCGATGCGTAGAGTACCTGTCACCGTTATGAAATCTCGGCAACCCCTCGTTTCTACGCCACTGATGTTAGTCGTCGAGAGTCCAAGTATACAAAAGGAAAACGTATCTCTAGTTATTCGACATATTTCCAAAGGTTAACTTTTATCGCGTAAGAAAAATCTAACATATCATGTGAATGCCTAATGCATTAAGGGAGATTTCAATATGAACATCGTTAAGAGATATCTTATTGAAACTATATTTTTATCTTCGATCAATATATAAATATACGCATAAGCTCTATATATATATATATACACACACATATATACATATACATATTATAATATAGGTATACGCTAAGCTCTACGTATTAACACATAGTCATATATTTTCCTGAGGCGTATATCTGTAACGTAATGTACATCGCCTGCTGCGTCGTACGTACGCGCGATTCCGTTCGCGATCGCGCTTTATCTTAATTTATTCAACGGCCGATCAAACATATCGCTTTGATCCTATCGCGGTATTCGCTCGAGTTTTGCCTCTGATCTATTACCACTCGCTCTTGAATCATAGAATCCTACGAAACGGGAAGTGCTTCTTCGATTACGCGGCCGTACGACGGGGTAAACGAGCATTCCTACCTACACTGTTCAACAACTCACCGTTAAACGATCCAGTCGCTTATGGTTTGCATTCTCCTGGTATAGCTTTGGCTTGGATCGACTCACCACCCTCCATGCGCGCAAATGTAATTCGCCTACTTCCGCATCCAGAACGATCGCGGTTTCGTATCTCGGAGCAACGAGATGCGGATGCAGTGAGAAAAATTACACTTATACATATCATAGCGTGTAAGAGGGTTCGTACTTGCGAATCGATTCGATCAAACCATCGAATCGGACGTCGTCTACATTATCGTGGAACAAATTTAAATCAATTCCCGGTCAATTCTTTGCCCGTGCAAATTTGGTTCGCATATTTACCGCGTCGAGGACGATCGTAAATACGTTTCTCGAACACCGAAATGACGAAAGCAGTACACGAACACATATCATAGGTTATAAGTACATACGTAGTTTCCGATCAGCGACCCACTGTTAAACGATCAAATCGATTATCGTCTACGTTGTCGTGGAATAAGTTTGTCATAGGTAAATCCAGTCTCTACTCGTGCGAATTCTGTTCGATCATTTAGCGCGTGCAGAACGCTCGTAAGCGGGTGTTTTGAATCGAGGGGGACGAGGAAGAAGCGACGAGAACTGATACGGATACATATCATAGGCTCTGATCTCTAAGTTTGGGGAGAATGAACGAGCACGTACGTACGACCCGCCGCAGGGCGTAGGGAGTACGGCCACTTGGCCTTGAGTCGAAAGTACCTCTGTCACGTGAATTAATTACAGCGTAACTATATGTCTACGACTATATGTATGTGTATCGTTCAAAAATTATTATATCAAAACAGTTATAATAGTTAAATGTGAAATATATTATGGTGCAAACGAAATAAACGAAATACATCTCTGTCGCACCTTCTATAATAACTCTTATGTGTCCTTACACTTCATTCCCCAATGCGTTGCTGCCCACCGATAAACGAGAGAATAGAACATACTGTTCCCACGAACCTTCCGAATGGTAAGCGTATTTTGTTGTAAATCGTTACTGCCAAGGAATGGCAACAAGGATACTCCTACCTTCTCATAAAACGATCGAAAAATATTCGTTACAAAATTTTTATTTTGCAGCAAACTCCGCATCTTGTGCGCCGTTAAATAATCGTTCGTTAATCATCGAGTAATCGTATTTGTACACGCATTTCTTAAGAATAAGCCACGATCAGGGTGTGAGAGATCGAGAAAAAGGCGGGCTATGGACGGTTCAAAGCATACGTCCTCTCCGAGAAAACGTGGTAAAGCCGGTCAGCAATAAAGTACCACATATCCCGCCGAATTCCTCGGAAATTATCCTATTAAACGATTAATTCTTATTTCACTTACCAAGTCGGGACTCTGGAGATTCTTCCAATGCACGCACGTTTCATCACTTTCACTTCGCGGCACATTGAAAAATTGAAAAGCATCGTTTCCGCGCGAGTACGACGTCGCTTCTGTCGAAAATTCGAGAAAAGGTGGCAGCACGAGCCAAAAAACCGTGGCGCACTATGCTCGACAAGCGACATCCTTCCGTTTCTCGTTGGCGAGCAAGATGGTCGTTTAGCCGCTCTCGAACGAAGACTGCCAAAGACCTACGTGCGCGAATGGTATTCTAATCCTACTTTTGCATCGCCCGCGACCGCTTTGAAAAACAAAGCACGATGACGGCAATTTCCGGAGCGGTGGCGTTTGACGAATACGGCCGGCCCTTTATTATTCTCCGCGACCAGGAGAGACAGAAACGGTTGACCGGCATCAATGCTATCAAGGTAAATATTCAGCCTCGAGAAACAAGATTACATTTTTCCACGAAGCATTTTCACGGGTTATACGCTCAGACTGTCTCCGCAAGGGTAGAACATTTGTAGATTGAAAGAAATATAGATTGTAAAATGAATCGAGATCAGCCACGTGAGATAAGAAATGGCCGACCTCGATGCTTGGGCGGTGATGACGATCTATTTGGCGGAGCGAGAACCGAGATGTAGAAATTGAAAATTATATATTGCAAAGTCATTCGGTAATGATGTAAATGCTTTGAATTGATTTCTATACGCAACACGATTTACAAATGTGCGCTGATTCTGTTGGTTATACGCGAGGGCTAGGCGGACTCTTTTTTTACCATAAAAGGGAATCCATCGACTCACGCGATGCCATGCATCTCTCATCTTAGAATCCAATTTATTTCGTCGATTTCTCAATCGTGTACATTGCATGCTTGGGTTATGGGAAATAGAACTGTTACCAAAATTATTATTTCTAGTAGATTAAATGTAGATCGATGCTTCAAACTATCCAGTATTATATAAGTATTTTATGTCCAGTCACATATTTTAGCGGCTCGTAATGTTGCAAACATTCTTAAAACATCTTTGGGACCTAAAGGCTTGGATAAGTTGATGGTAAGCTCCGACGGAGATGTCACCGTCACTAACGATGGAGCTACGATCCTAAAAAATATGGACGTCGATCATGAGATTGCCAAGTTGATGGTTCAGTTGTCGCAATCTCAGGATGATGAAATTGGAGATGGAACTACTGGAGTGGTAGTATTGGCCGGTGCTCTTTTGGAGCAAGCGGAACAATTATTGGACAAGGGAATCCATCCTATTAGAATAGCCGACGGCTTTGAAATGGCCGCAAAGTGTGCGACCGAGCACCTCAAAACCATAGTAGACAGCTTTGAAGGAGATACGAAGAATCTAGAACCTTATATCAAGATCGCCATGACGACCCTGGGATCAAAAATGTAATAGCGGTAACGAAGATCTCTTTGCTTCGAGAATATCTATAATTGGATGTTGTTTACCGATCTTAGCCTATTTTTAGTATCAACAAGTGTCACAGACAAATGGCAGAAATAGCTGTGAATGCTGTATTAGCGGTTTTAGATCCCATGGAAAACGACGTTAATTTTGAGCTTATAAAAATAGAGGGAAAGGTTGGTGGCCGATTGGAGGATACAGTATTGGTATATGGAGTCGTCATTGACAAGGACTTCAGCCATCCTCAAATGCCAAAGGTATATATACCAGATTAACCCTATAATAAAAAAAGTATATATTTAACAAAATATGCCTACTGATGACAAAATGCTGCAGAGAAGGGTATGGTTTAGAAAATTGGTTTAACTTAATTCTAATTAGCTCAAGAATTCTCTCTCGATTAATTTTCCGATTAGCCGCGTGAGAAATCAAGAGCACACCTTGAATTAGTTATCTAAGGATCTATTTCATACTGTGGCTTCTATGATAAATAGATTATGAGAGCTGAAGGTTTTAGCACATTCTTCGTAATTAAGTTTTCAGCGAATATTATCGCTTGCTAACAAAACATCGTTACGATTCTCTCAGAGGTTGGAGGATGTAAAACTGGCGATTTTGACATGCCCGTTCGAGCCACCAAAGCCAAAAACTAAGCATAAGCTGGACGTAACATCCGTCGAGGATTACCGGGCTCTACGCGAATACGAACGAGAGAAATTCACGGAGATGGTTAAGAAAGTGAAAGACGCGGGTACAACTCTTGCCATTTGTCAGTGGGGATTCGACGACGAGGCCAATCATTTGCTCTTACAGAACAAGTTACCCGCAGTTAGATGGGTTGGCGGACCTGAAATAGAGGTAAGCTTAATTTACGTTATCCTACCTTGCGCAAGTTCAAGATCTTTTACGATGACAAAACGCGCCAGAAGGGGGTGAAAGTACAGAATACGGATATAGTTTAATTCTCGTGGACTTTATTTTTTTCTCAGGCTTCTCCGCTATGTGCCAAAGAATTAAGTCTCCTTCGAATAATCTATTCCGCGTTTTCACTTTCACGGTGTCTCTAATGATCAAAGGATTATGAGATCTGAAACATCGTATGATTTACGCCCAGTACATGTCGCACGTGCTCGGATCCCAAGACAATGCTCGATTTTTCAGCTAATCGCCATTGCTACCGGCGGTCGCATCGTCCCAAGATTCGAGGAGCTGACACCCGAAAAATTAGGTCACGCGGGTATCGTCAGGGAATTGACATTCGGTACGACGAAGGACCGAATGCTGGTAATCGAGGAATGTAAAAATTCTCGCGCGGTGACCATCTTTATCCGTGGTGGGAACAAGATGGTAAGCCAATATTGAAACATCCTAGACATTCAGCCGCAAGGAGAATTTCACTGATGTCTTTTTCGATACATCCAGCTGACCAGACACCTTGCAAAATCAACGCATCGACAAACGCGTTTGTTCTCCCGATTATTTTCGAGTCGGCAGAAATAATTTGTCAAATGCTACAATTCTGCTCGCGTATATTTAACGCGAAAACTACCGACGCGTCCCCCCCTATCCCGGCGCATCTAAAAATCCTGATTTTAGTTTACGAGAATGATTTTGAACGCTTTAGCAGTTCCAACGTTAATCTAAAAAAAAATAAATTGTACTTTTCAAAAGATCATCGAGGAGGCAAAACGTGCTCTGCACGATGCACTGTGCACGGTACGGAACGTGATAAAGGACAATAAGATCTTGTACGGTGGCGGAGCTGCGGAAATCTCCTGCGCGTTGGCGTGCGCTGCGCATGCGGATAAGATCAGTACTTTGGAGCAGTACGCATTCCGTGCATTCGCGGAAGCGTTGGAGTGCGTGCCGATGGCGCTGGCCGAGAACGCGGGTCTTTCGCCCGTCGACACCATCGCCGAGGTAAAGGCACGACAAATAGCCGAGAAGAACCCCGCACTCGGCATCGATTGCCTCAATCGGGGCACCTCCGGTACGTGCATATTTTCTCTCCCTACGCTCTTCCGCCAAGCACGAAGGTTCGCTTGCGGTTATGATAATCGGATATATTCTCCGACAGATATGAAGGTGCAAAATGTCATCGAGACTTTAACCAGTAAAACGCAACAGATTTTATTGGCAACGCAGCTGGTGAAGATGATATTGAAGATCGACGACATACGCTCGCCGAGCGATTCCGCCGGCGATGCGGCTTAAGAGATTTCCGATACCTCGCACCCGTTTACGTCGCTGGCGAAGATTTCTGGACGCGCGATAGGCGCGCATTAACATTTGCTTTTTACTACGAGTTACGGCAGAAGAATAAAATTGATCGCCATTCGTATATTATATTTACCTCTCTATCCGTATTTCTCCGCTTGTCCGTGCTTCGTTTATATTTGTAATCGATAATATCTTGCATTTAAAATAATTAAACTTCGTATCTCCATTATGAGTTTGCTACTGCGTAATAATTTATATAATAAAAAACATTGCGATACAATCCGGTGCTGGAGTTATCCCTTACGATGGCCATCCATCGTACGTACGCGCATCCGAACGAAACGAACTCAAGTCGATTCATCAACGAGTTTGTTTATTTTCATCGTAGGAACAAATAAAATTGCCACATCGACTCAAAGTATAATTCTGTAAACGGTCTTCTATAATATTCCGGGGGTGTAAGGGTTCTTTACTTTCCTTAAATTAACGTTCTATGGAATTTACTCGTGAATACGCAAAAACAATCGCGGATCGAACGTAAGAAACAGATTTTCCTTCAAGTTCTACCGATAAAATGGCACAAATACGATCGCTCATACATATTTATAAACTATAATATAACAACAATATATACCTCTGTCGCTCCTCCTCGCCCTCCGCTCGATCCGATTTACAGACCCAATTTCGCAACAACGCTCGTATCACAAAATATACAGTCTATCCCAACGTAACGTTATATCTTTTTCGCGCATCTCCTTTTTACAGATTAATTACAACTCCAATCGATTTCCAATAATACGCGCGTGAAGTCCTTGCCAAGAACCGCAATCCGTGCGCTCAACGTTGCTAACTTTTTACAGCGGTACAATGTAAATGTCCGAGAGATTAACCGGCAATCGCATGGCGTAAGCCTCGTGTTTCAAAACTATACGGCAGTATTATCGTCTTTCGACCGTCGATCTCCTAATCGGTAAGCTTTACTTACCCGCCAAGGAGACGCGGTTTTTCGCATCGCCGCTCTCTCCCCTTCTTTTCCTTTAACCCGACCTCAGCGCGCTAAGACCGATATTTCAAAAGCGCCTTTATCCCGCACGCAATCCTCCGAAACTTCCTTTTGTATCCCAACAACGTTAAGCACTGCGCTACTCTCGTCGACACGCGCGATGGTGTACCATCCCTCTTCCGGTTTTAATCGACGCCGCGCGTGGCCGCGGATCGTAACGATGCTTCGTAGAATGCAAATTACACGAGTAAAAAAAAACATACAAAACGTGATATCGATGACCCGCCCGATGCTTCACCTAAACATGGCCAGAGTGGCGTCTCTAGTTACCCTCGCAATAAATATGCTAAGCGAATTCGGTTACTCGTAAATACAATATGAACTAAAAGTAACATGCGCTGCGGGGCCCTCTAATTATGCTTCGCTATCATTACACCTTCTTGAGCATAGGCAGGTGAAGTACTTCTGGCACATCGATGTCCTCCAACCGGATGTTCGAAGAATTGAATGGGAATCTCACCGGGTACGTATACTTGAGATCCATCAGCAGCTGAAGCAGAGTAAAGAGGGCGGCAAATAAAATTACGCGTCGCGACGTTTTTATGCCGAGTTTCGAAGGCCATTTGCGACGTAACTAGCAGAAAAGAAGATAAAGATCACCTGGTCGCTGTTTTCACCGCGTTCGCTCAGTTTGGTCTGCACCTTCTTGATGAACGAGTCCGGCACTCGCGTCTCGAAATCGTCCGCCGGCGTGTAAAGATGCAGGAGCTTCACTATTTGATTGGCCGTTAGCTTGTTGCACATTTCGCAGATGGAATTTACGTCCTCGTCGGTTTTACGGGCTTGCAGCAATTGCGCAGCTTGCACGATCGGCTGCAGCGTATCCGACGCGCTCTCGAGTCGCCGATCTCTGGCCCACTGTTCCATATGACTTAAATTGTACCTGAAGTTTCAGAGAGAGGACCATTTTAATATCCCCCTTCGACGATTCGACCCGATCATTTTCCACGCCCCAGCATTCTTCATACGTACTATCCTAGTGCTCGCAAAGATCAAAGAAGCAAGCCGTATTTACCGTATTTGCATGCCCTTCGTCCAGTGGCACAGCTCGTGCCTGAGCAACAAATTATTCAGTGCGCTAGCACACATGAAGTAGAAGAGCTGCTTGAATAACTGGCTCACGATCTCAACGTCGACCCCGTGATACTGCAAGGTCTTGTGCACGGAACTGAGCTCGTCCAGGAGCGTGTCGAGCTTTTGCTGCGTCCTGTCCGGTTCACCACCCATCGAGGAGGACCGAGGTCTTCCAGGTTTGTTGGAATATAGACCGCAAATTTCCTCGTGCTCCAGCAGCGCGGGCACCGTCAACGCTTGAATTCTCTCCTTCAAGTTCACCACGATATTGTTGAAGATCCAGAGCGCCACGTTGCTCAGCACGACCCTGTACTCGCTCAGGTCGAAATTTCTGAGGCACTGCTCGTTCTGCCTAGGCGTGTTCTCGATCTGGAAGGGCTTGTCCCCGGAGTATTGCTTCATATTGTGCAACAGCCTCAGGGTATTGCTCAGCCACAGAACGCCGTAGTCGAAATCGACGCGCTTTCGTACCACTCGCTTCACGGCGTTTAGATAGCCCGTCAAGAGGGACCTGACCTTGTCGTCGTCGTTTATGCAGTCGGTGTGCCTTATGCACATGAAGAGGATGTAAGCGGGTAGCGCTGGTAGAAGCGTCACCGCCACCCTTGGTTTCAAGTCTGCGCGGAGAACATTCGAGGGGTTTATACCTATCGATATTGGGACTTTGATGATTTTTGGGGGTTTCGCGGAATTCTACCGACCGGTAACCAGATGACGTATTATCACGTCGATGTCCTCCTTCCTGAACTCGAACATGCCCTCGTAATCCCTCTCCTTTTTGCGAATGGCCGGCATATTGCTACCGTTGTCCGAGTGGGTCGTGGTGGATACTATGGCAGAATCGTTCGCCGATTCGGTGCTGTCCGGTACTGTAGAGGAGAGACCTTTAAGGATCGCGCATTTTTTCTTTTTAATCCTCAACGCCGACCGCTAAGGTCGTGCGCCCTAGGACCTACTGTTTAGAGTGAATTGCAAAGAGCTGCGGTGCGCGTGTCGCGTGTACCTCTATAAGCTACGCTACCGTAGCCCTCTCGATGTTTACGCTTCGCGCGTATTCATTGGCTTTGCAAAGCTCTCGATGAGGGAGGCGAAATGTAATTTAATGAAGTCACGTGGACGGTCGGCGTGCAATGATAAATGGAGGATCGTGAATGAACGAAATTGAGCGCACACTCACCGGTGCCCTTCGTTACGTTAGACCGATCCTTATGTTCCTTAACATCCTCCCCTTCGTCTTTGAAAGCATTCGAACGAAAACGACCCGTTTATAATGACGATGGTAAAACGGATTTAGACTTTTGTACGCAATACTCACAGCCCGCGTCCTTGAGACGTTTCGTTAATATCTTGCACTGCTTCTTCAACTTTCTGCATTCTTCCGCTATCTTGTCGTATTTTTCCTGCAGCTCCTGCGCATTAAAAGAAATTGCCTTTTTTGATTCAAGGCCTATATCGCGCATCGTGCGTCACGCGTGCGAGACTCGAACGAGCTCGTTGATCGAAAAAATATCCTCACCAAATTTTCACCGGTCAACCTTGCGATCTCGTGCTGCATATAAGCCTCCGTTTGCGTCTGCGGTGATTTGCTCAGATTAACGGAAAGTAACTTCTGCTGCCTCTCGATTTCTTCCTGCATCCTATCGATCTCTGCTCGCCACTCGTCCCTCTGAGCTCTCCATCCTTTCTCCTTGGACTGCAATTCGTCCTCCAGTTGCCTGTTAAATCGGACATGGAAAAGCATCTAAATGATATCCCTTCTTCGAAGCTAGATCTAGGGTGCGTCATTTTAAATTTTTAGTATCTTGGAAAAAGGGGGGTAATAATCTCCAAAGTATCTGCTACAACTCACTCTTTGGGGGCCTTTTGCTTTTTAAGTCTACTGAAAATCGACGTGCATGCACAAACGACAAAACACTATTAGACACGGTAGTGTTGGAATGGCGGAAGAGATTTTGGTAACCCGTGGAAATCGGTTTACCTGTTGATTTTCTTCTGCGCCTCGAAAGCCAGTACCAGCTCTCCATCCTCGTTAATGATGTCGACGTCCCGCCCGTAATTCGAGCCTAAGCTCTTCATTCTTCGCGTATGATCGGCCAGTACGCTTCGAAGCTGAACGCACTCTTCTCGTCTTCTTTCCAGCTCTTCTTGCAGGGCATAGAATTGGCCTGTAAGGCAGAAAAATCAGAGTGAGAGGATCGTATCGTTAGAAAAAAAAGCGAGGCCCGTCAAACGATTTGATTATAATCTCAAACAAGCCCGAAATTGTAAAACAACTTTCACTGGCGATCGATCGCGTTAAAGACGATTCTTCTACGAAGCTGTTCTACATTTGCGTACAAGTAGAATACGTTACTGATACAGTCCGTGTAAATACGGACTTTTACACGGACGTTCGTTCATCGATGATACAATAACTTTAGAATATATTGCAGCATTATTTGTCCTCGAGCGTATTAAAAAACGTGATTGTACAAGGTCCAAATATCGTTGTGCAGATCGTGGATGATGGAGGATGTGCCGTTAAAGCAGGGCCACGGTAAGGAAAATAGGCAGAATGCGGGTGAAAAAAAAGTCTACGAAATTTGGAGATATTCAATATATTTGTCTATACCACGTATATGGTATCTACTAACTACTATGAAAAATGAAAGCAATACGACAAGTCGTAGCAGACTAAATTGTCACAAACGAAAAGAGTTTGAAACGAAAGCAAAGCGTGCAAAATTAATTTGGAGTGTTGAAAAAGCTTTTTAGCCAAGAAAGTTAAAAAATCACCCATGAGATTCTGCTGAGCGACGTTCGTATTCGCCGAGGTCACGGTTTCCCTCAGTGTTCCGAGATCCTTCTTCAGCTGTGCATTCTCCATCTCGAGCTCTTGCAACTGCGAAATGAATTCTCCTCTAAACACCGAGATTCGTGTAAAATACGTGCAGGGTATATTCGTATATTCTTCCAAACGTCCATTATAATTACAGTACAAAAAAAATATGGTTATCGAAACAATTTGCAAAGGTGACAAGAAAAGAGCAAAAATGTGGACGTTCACGGAAAATCAATCAATATACGGGAGGAGTTGTCGTTAGAATGGTAAAGCAAAGTCCAAGTAAGTGCGGTGAAAATAGTCGAGCATTCGAAAAATGATTCGGATATCGACATCGAACGAAGCCCGAGAAGGATCCAAAAAATACCCTAAATGTATCTTGAGTGCGCGAAGTTTCCTCGGGAGTGTTTCGTTCGAAATCCTCGACCATCCTGATCAATCTTCCCTTCTCCTTCTCAACGTCCTTCAGCTTCTGCTGAAGCTTCAGGACAAGGCCAATGTCTACGGGCGCGTGAGCAGGTCCATTCGACTCGGGGGGAGATTTGCTGGAATGCACTTCGCCATCCGGTGGCGTCTCCGATCGCTGTTGACTCCAGTCGATCGTCTCCACTCGCGAGTAAGGCGTCGAGGAGGACGCGGTCGACCTCACCGATCCGTAGCCCAAATCCTGCACAATCGCGATCGAGAATACGATCAACGCGCGCTTCGCGATCGTTTTTAATACGAACGAAGATACGAAACCATTATTCCCAAAGGGGTATACCATCGGTCCGTGGTCCGTACGTCAAAGAGGAATAAATCATCGAGAATATTTGAATCGGAAGATGACAAGATTTGTTGGGAGTATACGTACGATATTTTGATCGTCCTGCGGAAGCTCGGTCGAGGCGATTTGGCCGCTGCCACTGGAAGCATTACTGAGAGACCGCGAGTGACCAGGTACGTGCAACGCGAGCTTTTGCTCCAACATCTCTGCGTGCTGCTCCAACTCGTGATAGTCCTTGAGCAGCCTCTGATAAGCTCCTCGATCCTGATCCTGATCCAGCAGGAGCAGATCCTTCTCTTGCTCCAATCGATGCTTCAAATTCTCCTCCGCGCCGCGCTGATTGTTCTTCAGCTTTTCCGTAGCCACCGTCAGGTCCTTTCGTAATTTCTCGTTCTCCTCTTGCAGCTTCTTATTTTCATCCACCTTCTGACGAGCCAGTCTTTCCTTATCCTGCGAAAGTGTGCGAGCGATCGATATAGATCATCGTTTATCTTCATCGTTCGTCCGATCGAAGGGCGGATCTTTTCGTACCTGCAATATGTCCATCTTCTCGTCTCTCTCGTGCTGCAACGTGTCCTGCATCTTTGCCAGTTCTTTCTGCTTCTCCGACACTATGCCGTTCAACTTCCTGTTCTCGAGCTCGACCGACCTCAGTCCATCGAGCTTAGCCTTCAGGTCCACCATGTCGTTTTGCACCACCTTCAAATGCTGATTCTCCTTCGCCTAAGTGACGGACGATTTATCGTAAATGGTCAATGATAAAAAGCTGGAAACGAGTAATTCAACTTTCAAAGAACGATTCTACGATTTCTATACGTACCAGCTCGTCGATCTTATGCTGCAACGTGATGATCTTCTTCTCGAGACCCTTGTTCAAAGACTTTACGTGCTCCACGCTTCTAGCTTCCGCCTTCAGTCTCCTGAGAATCTTCTTCGCTCGATACCTTCTTATGCACGACTGCACGATAACGATATTCCTGAGCTTCTGCTTGCAGGCCATTCTGATCAAGTATCCCCTGGCGAATCTCTGAATGACGGTCGCCGCCGCGTGGTCCTGCATCAGTTTGAACCTCTCCCGTGCCATCTTGCCCCTTCCGTAAGTCTGTAGGCCGACGATTGTGCGTTTGACCTGCTGGTACCAGCGCCTTCTCAGCCAGCCCTTCACGCGAGCCTGTATCTTCAAGGCTGCCCTCTCTCTTCTAATCATCTCCGCCCTTTGCCTGCCAATGTAGCCCCTGCCGTGTCTCTGCAGCCCAAGGACCGATCTGCGGATCTTCTTGTATCGATTCTGGCATATCCAACCGCGCACGGTCTTCTGGATCGTGATGCACGCGTCCCTCTGCCTCTCCCCTCGAAGCTTCTCCAAGAAAGCCACTTGACCCGCCCGGAACAGCACCTTTGTCTTACCGAACTTGAACTTATCCTCGCCCTGAATGTACCTACGTACCAATCGCGTTACATCGATTTAAACTCATTACCGGCCTCGGTTATGGTTTATTACGACGACGCGTCTATTGGACGATGGAATTATAATAGTAATGCCAACCTGTTCAGTATACGACGACAGGTCTCCTTCGGGTCGTCTCGTCTTATGTCCTTGAACTTGCAAAGACTTCGATACCTCTGGAAGAACTCCGTGTACGTCCTCTGACTCGGGAAACCCGCTGCCGATATCCGAATGGTCTCCAGAACACCGCAAGCTCGCAGTTGTTGAACCGCTCGGATGGGGTTGTACTCGAAAGCCACCTTCGTATCGTTCGGTTTGATGCATCGCACGTAATGCGGCGTCGTCGCGTTTAATGTCGACATCAGCATGTTCAACGAGTCTCGAAATTGCGAGCCGACCTGCGATCATTTTCCATCACTCCGCGTCGACGTTCTCGACCGATCGGACATTCCAGGCGCTCGATTGTAAAGATCATAAAGATTGCGCAGAGAGGGAATAAAACTAGGCGTTACCGTTTTTTTGTTCTGCTTTGGAGCACTGGTCACGGACTTCTGGGTCGATATCTTGACGCGCACGTTTGGCACCGCGAGTTTCGGATCCTCGTCGCAGAACAATTTCTTCAGTAATTTGTTCTGAAACAGGCGAGAAAATTGATCGTGCTCCGATGGTACGGAACGATGATGCGGAGCGAACGACGATCTTTAAGCGACTCGCTTACCTCGCTATTCCTCAGCATATCGACCTGTTCCTCCATGACGGTGTCTCTGTTCTTCTCCAAGAATCCCATCGTCTCGTACTGCACTCGGTCCGCAAAATGGTGGATCAAAAAGGCGGATGTCCCGAATCTTGGCTTCTCAAAGTGCGTCAATTTTCCACACTTTGCGTACAGCTTCTCCGCCCACGAGCTGTCCGAACCTTTCGGCATCTACGCGAGGGAAAATCTTCTTCAAAAATGCGCTCTGATCGGAATCAAAATTTCTCCCAAACGCATCTTCCACTATTGATTTTTCTCACCCGACATTCCTCATCGAGCAGATCCAAAATTCCCAGCTTCGTTTCGATGAGATCGATGCAGGGCTGATTATCGTAGAAGTCTATAAAGGTCCACTCGATCTCCTCCTTCAGGTATTCCTCCTGCTCCAGCTTGAAGACGTGCTGGTTAAACTGCTGCTGGAGTTTCTCGTTGGCGTAGTTTATGCAGAATTGTTCGAAAGAGTTGATCTCGAACGTCTCGAAGCCATAGATATCGAGAACCCCGATGAAGCACTGCGTCTTGTTTTGCGACTGGAGGGAACCGTTGACGCCCGCCACGATCCAGTTGAAGAGTTCGGCGTAAATGTGCTTCGCCAGTGCGTCCCTGGCGCCTATCGCCTGCTCCACGCTCATCGGCTTCAGGAAGACCTCCCTCATCGACACGATCTTCCTGTGGCACAGCCACTTTCTCATACCGTTCACGTTCGTCCCCAATAGCTCGCAGATCGTTAGGAGATGCCTATCGGACGACTAGAAATCCATCCGGGACATATATATTACACATCGAATCGCGCTCTTTTCGTTTCGCAACTCGTCTAATGGATCATGGACAAAATGGATTGTGCGGAGACGGCAACGGAGGAATTTTGCATACGCGGTGAGGTTCGGTGAACGCAAAAGATTGTCTTACGGAAATATAGCTGGCTTCCGCGTCCTGATCCTCGTGCCCACCCTGATCGTTCGAGCATCTTATATTCACGTTTCCCAGGTGAAGTATGGCGGACAGTATTCGCAGCATATCGTCCTGTTGCCGGGAAGTAAAGCCCAGCATCGTCAGTGCTCCGATAGTGTCGTCGAAGCACGCCGAATCGTTTACGCCGGCGATTTTTGGATTATTGCCTTGGTTCAAATAGTGAAAGACGCTTTGGTCCGCCAGGTGTAAATGTGGAAGACGCGAGGCAGCCGCGCACATCTGATAGAATATATGATAATTCCGCTCCTCGTGAGCCTGGCCAGTCGAGAAAAACAACGAATTAGTCCTTCCCGGTTTGATCGAGCTCCCCTTACACCAGCCGCTGGGGGCTTTACCTGAAATACCACTCTGGATTTTTCCAGAAGATACGTTCGCATACTGGCCCCGGTGATGTTGTAATTCTTGTTGAACTGGATCTCGATGAATTTCCCGAATCTGGAAGAATTGTCGTTCCTCGTCGTCTTGGCGTTGCCGATCGCCTCCATTATCGGCGAGGAGGCCAGGACCTTCTTCTCCACCTGAGTCTCCGTCGAGGAACCGCCGACGGTGGCGAAATATCGCATCGTGTACTTCGCCGAGACCGTCTTACCCGCCCCGGACTCCCCGGAGACGATTATCGACTGATCGTGGCCCTCTCTAGGTTCAAAACGTCATCGTGCCAAGATTCAAAAGCCCCCAAGCAAATTTCCTTAGGTCTAGGCTCCTCGAGTACTCGAGGAAGCGCGGTACGCGCTCTACGATTCGAGGTGAATGGACGCGTATTTAGAGTCGTCGCTCGGAAAGCGAAAGGAACGAAATGGAGAATCGGTTCTTAAATTCTAGCGTCGGCCTAGTGCCGAATAAGGAATAGTCGTGCCATTGGCCGACCACGGATCGATATCCGATCGATTTTCAAAGGCAAGTTTCGGTACCTTTCCACCTTCGTGTAAGCCTCCTCGGCTACCGCGAATATGTGGGGTTCCAGGTCGCCCATCGCCTGGCCCCTGTAGGCCCAGATCGTGTCGTTTCCATAGATCGGCAGTTCGTTGTACGGATTGAAGGCGACGAGGACGATGCCGCAGTAGGTGTAAATGCAGTGCCGCTGGAAGCGAATTTGCAGGTTGTAGAGCACCGCGGGCTCGTGCAGGAAGGACAGGGACGTCAGATTGTTCTCCCCGATTAATATGTCCGGATTTCTCAGGGGCGGCAGATTCGCGTCGGTCTTGATCTCCAGGCTCTTCGTCTCCTTCGAGTCGTCGGTGCGCACCTTCAGAGTTGCTTGTTTCGATTTGTAGTCCTCCAGGAGCACCGCCCCCTCCCACACCTTCTCCGGATGCGGCACCCATACTCTGCCACCCTGAAGGGAATACATGGTCCGTTGATCGATCGCTCTGGGATTGAACCGACCGATTAACCCTCCTGGTACCCAAAAGCGGAAATATACCCACCGCTCCATTATGAGCCTTTTCCCAAGAAAATAAGCCCCGGGATCGTTTCCTCCATAACGTTTTGTCGCGCGGGGATCGACGACTTTATTGTTCTTAGATAATGAGAGATGCGGTATCGCGGGTCGGGACGGAAATATCGGAGTTTCTTTAATTAATATTTGCATCCGTTGCGAGCCGCGGTTATTTAAGGAGTTACGCGCGATGCGCTCGATAGCATGGACAAGTCGGTCGCGTGACGGTTAATTGGAGGCCGACAAATTTTCCCCTCCTCGAAACGACGACCTGCTATTTTTCCCTTTTTTCCTTTTCGAACGGATTATACGCGAAACGAGGTCACGCGTACGAGGATATCGATTTCGGCGACGGGTAAATACACGATACTCCTATTGCGGCACGTAATACCGATCGACGATGGGAGACGATTTTATCGATCGACGGGGAAAGTACCGCGAGGATTGCTTCTATCCGCGAAAGCTCGAGCGATTCGCGTCAAAACTGATTTCGCGTCAATTTCATCGTTGAGCCGTGACAGAAGCGGTGTTAAAACGCATTTTGAAATAGCCGGCTGGAGCGAACGAGTTGCAAAACCGGGTAACGGTACGCGATGAAATTCCACGTTTCTTTAGTGCGTCCGCCCGACGTACGCGAGTCACGAACCGTCGAAATGTTATTTCACTGTTTACGAGGGGCGTGCGGAAGAAAGATTACGTGATCCGAAGAAATGTCGAGCAACGGTAGTTTTTCTTACGAGGAACTGCTTTCTATTTTGACTTGCCAACGGACCCAATTACATTTACCCGTACGAATTTTTTACCGTTGCACGAATCAATTGTCACGGTTTAAGGAAGGTCCAACTTAACGCATCGAGCTTGAGATCTCAGTGTCCGATATTCGACGAAGAAAGCTTCGACGTTGACATCTTTGACAGAAATCCGTAGTAGCCCGATTTGAAAGTACGCGGGTGTAGAGCGAGCCGTTGGTTTTGCTCGAGGGGTAGTATGGATGGGTAGTATCGAAAGGGTGCCTAAACTTTAGGGACTATTCGCGAGGTACGCTTAAGAGATCAGGCTGGAGTCCTCCTGCCAATTAAGCACGTTTAGAAAGGCGCGGCCGTGAACTCTTACAGTCCAGTTACTTGTGTCACGGATTACGCAACGTGCCGTTCGAAGGACATATGGAGAAAAAATTAAAAACGTTCGTCACTCGCTAAGCAATGGAATACGAGTGAATGACGTGGCCGTTTGTTCTGTCGTTAATCGACTTATCCGAGCCCACCTTCCTGCTATCGGATCATTTATTTCCGCGATATTTACGACATAGCGCATATCGCACCGGCTCTGATTATTCTAGCCGTGAATTATTCTAACTCGCCTTCTCCGAGACAGTGGCCATGGTAGTATTATGTGAAATGCAAATATATTATGGGATATTCTTCTATGGACATGGTAATTAACGTAAATTATCCAAAAGCGACCATTTGTTTATCGACCGATACAATCCGCAAAAGGGCATTGAGCAATTGGCCGATAAAGCGAGACTTTCGCTCGCCTGTGAATTACGGACTAGGAAGGTGAGGTACGAAAGGTGCAGGAGGTGAAATGCATCTGCGAAGGGGCAGTGCTCATTGCGGAATAAAGTTCACGGTGTATTCCACGAGCTATTCCCGAGAGAGCGAGTCGCGAAAACTTTTCTTGGCACTAACAATCCTACACTTATATTACCATCGTTGGAAAGAAATATGATGAAGTTTTTGAAGGAATTCGTAATTCTCGCTCGTTTGTTGCACGAAAGACGATTGTTCGGTACGAAGAGCATAGGTGCTCGTTTCATGATTAATTATTGTACAGTGGGGACGTGGTTAATCACGATTCAGTATCAGCAAGATATTTCCTACGGTGCAAAATCGTTTTAACAAATCGTTCGAACAACGCTCTTCCCTGTGTCGTGAATTCGTTTCCTCGTGTTTCATACGAATAACATCCGCTCTTGGCGCAATACCTTGCGCCGTATCGAATTCTTCAAATCAAACAGGTGCCATTAAAGTATGGAGTTTCCACGAGTTTGCATGATCGTTTGGAAAAGCACGTTCTACGGCGACGAGGATGATGCAATCAGAATTTGAGGTTTTGCAAAGTTGGTCAAGGTTCGCATCGAGCATTAATATATGTCGAACACTTTACACGATTTACCGTAACATTACCGAGATACTATTTCTCATACTCTCCGCGTTGCACCGACCGACCGCAATTATTATCACGACTGTTACTCACGGAACGGAATACAAAAACCTTCGCTCTACCGGGTTCCCACGCAGTCTACTAATTGAGAATGTGTCCAGAACCGGGAGGTAAGGTGCACGTGCGAAATCGGAGACTTCAAAGATGAGAGAATTCCATAGCTTTCCCTTTTTTTTAAGAATACTCCACTACCAAAATTATCGCACCGTCCTCGTCCCTCTTCGAGGGCAGTTGCATAATTTGTTATCGAACGAGTACGAGCTCGGTATTCGTCATGGTTTAACGTCGCATCTCGCGATTAAATAACGCTACGACGAAGCGTACAACGTACTGCTGTACGAGATATGGGATTTAAAGTAGAATTTCCGTCGTGGAAATAGGACGATCCATAAGCATGGCCGAAGATAGAGAAAAGGCAGAAGCGTAAAGTTGGACGGTTTCATTGATACCAACGTCGTCGCTCCTCGTCACGTATTTTCTGTACGGAGTCAAAGCATTGTACTTCGTGCAATATTTTGCATCGCAAAATGTCAATTATCTTTCTTCCACGCGAAATATAAATTTTACGCATATTCCGTATATTATAAAAACAATCTCGCGATCGCTTTCCGAGCAAAGAGATGTTCAATAATCGACCAGCGCGGCGGTACGTATCGTTTTCTTCGTACAAAATACAGTGCTTTGAGCGTATTTTTCTACCACGGCAGTCGAAGTCGTACCGGAGTATAGGGGAAGCTTCTCTTGCCTATACTAATGCAACTTCCCAACATGTTGTGTCTGAGCTTTGCCAACCGACCAACCGATCTACGGCTTCTGTCGCGTCCCACCTACGACTCCTTTCAATGTTCGAACCACGGAACTGCGTTATCGAGAACTCGGTCGTTCGAAACGTGGCCGATAGGGAAGTCAAATTGCGCGGTAAAGTACCATTCCAAAGGTAAGACGATCGGTATATCATATAAGCTCGACTCAATCGTCGGCATTCCCCATTGCTCTGCGGGAGGCTACCCTTGCGAATTATATCGTATCGATCGCGCGTACCAAAACCGATCGAGCGAATCTTGTGGAACGAGCGCTACCAGTTTGATATTTACAAAGGACGGTACTTTAATGATATTTACGTGAGATGGAGAAGTCCCTTATATCGGATTCGAGTCGGATCGATAAACGCGAATGCCAAGAGATAACACTCGCGACTGGCTCGGCACTTCTTACGATCAAAGTTTATTCCTCGTTGGATTTGACGGACTCGAAATTAGTCACTCGGGAGAGGTAACGCGGAAGGGGGATAAGGTGGAGCGAGGGGCAGGAAGGGTGGGACCTGCAATCTTATCGCCACGAGGCCATCCAACGATGAATCACCTAAGCGGAGATTCGTTGGGCGAAAACGTAATCGATCTCTCGCCACGGAAATTTCAACTGGACGCGCGTATATCCGCCCAGATCCAGCTGCGCGACCTATATAACGAAATATACCAAACCCATCCGACTTTCATCGCGCTCTTTGCGGATCGCTCACCGTACGAAGCGCACGACACTCGGAGCGCGCACTTTGCGCTTCGAAGTATACACGACCCTAATTTCGAACGCATCGACCCCTCCGTGCATCGTCGAACACATCCAAATACTTTCAACGCGTCTACCAAAACGGATTTCATTCGCGCGATCATTCCTATGTCGAAACAGAGCGATGAAAATTCTTGGAAAATTCCTGGTTATCGATCTGGGAAATTTTCCGAAGAAATCTCGGGGCAATCGTCCCGACCGCTTTGGCAGTTACGATCTTAATACAAAAAGTAGCGTACGCGGGATAAATGGGCGGGATTCGTTGGAGCGCGTAAAAGAGTCGAGACGGGGTAACTCGGTGTGGCGGAGGGCCATTAAGGTTCGCGCTCGACGTCGTGGGCATTCGTCACCGTTGCGCGAGATCGATCGGACGTGCTTACGACGTTGCTCCCAAGTAAGGTGGTGCATGCACCACCGTTATTGAAACCAACCGGGTCAAGTTTTCCCACCCTACGGCCCTCCATGCTTCACCAGGTTCAGCGATGAAATCGGAATCGTTGACACCGGCCAGGTCACGGAGCGTCGGACGGTTTCCCTTTCGAGGAGTTAAGGACGAAGAAGGGCGACCTGTTACCCGAGAAACACGCCTCGGGAACGCGGGCACGTTGCCCGCGCCGAAAAAAACCTACCAATTATTACTCCGACTTTGATCGCCGAAGTGCATTCGGTCGAGAATCAGCCGCTTTAAGACGCGATTCTCTCCGGATCGATCGAAGTCAAAATGATTTTCCAGCGAGGAAAATAGGAGCAGAGATACCGCGTCGTATTCGGTTGGTCGAGGTTGAGACGAGCGTTTAGCCACGAAGCTTTCCGGCACTGCGATCTTCATTCCGGATATTATTCGGTCATACCGTGTACGTATATGGAGTGCCGTTCCTTCGAGATAGCGCAGAATGTCCGGAGGAATGCAAAAGCGGACGGTCAAGTTGCGGGGAACGTGGACCGCGGCCGTGAGAAAGCCAAGCTCGGCGCCCTGAGCAATGTCCTTGTTAACTAACGTCGTAAAACGGGACGTCTTCGTGGGAGATTGCCGCGAGGAATCCACCTCTTTCACGGGGAGTGCGCAAAGGACACGGGCGGCCGTTCGTTTCGAGGAGGGAAAGGCTTTTCTTCCGTGGAAACTCCCCGGGCAGAGGTATCTGGCCGGCCGTCACGCGTCATTCTCAAAGGCATCGGATGAGAAAAACACGAATGGCAATTCCACGGCGTAAGAAATCGTAAATTGAAATCCCAGGAGTCGTCGACGCAGCTCCTGCGGAATTGTCCGCCGAGCGAACCTAACGGAATCGCCCTCCTCCGCTCGAGCGTTCTCCTCGTTCTTGCGTGCGCACGCTACGTACTGGGTATGCTGAAATATCGAAAGATCGCGGTGATTCGAATGGGACGGGAGGAAAATCCTGGACGTCCATTGGCGTGCGCGGTGTCGAACCGAGCGTCGACGCGCCTTCCGTGCACGGAGCCAAGGATATTCGGAGCGAGCAGCGCGGAGCCTGGATCGCGAGTCGCGAGGAATCCTCTCCTTCGAACGCGAATAACCAGGGAGAACGACCTATTCCAAGACGTTTTGCTTTTCTGCCGCGAGAGAAAGGGATCTGCTTGGCTGTAAGCGAAGTCTACCGATCACGTTCCTCGAACCGATCGTGCAGGCAACAGTTTCGAATCGGGTTGCCTTACCTTCGAGCGTAAAGGTGCGATCGAGACGTGGCAGCGGATTTTTTTTGCGAAACAAAGGTGTGCGTGCTGATAACGGTATACTTATCCCGCAGCTGGCCGTTTCGTACGACGCGGAGATCGACGATGATCGGGAATTGGAATTTGAAAATATCGAGAAGTACCGAGGACGATCTTGGGCGGCTCGTTAATAATGTTACCGTAAATTCTTATTTTAGATGCACCGGCTGATATAGCTCCGATCGTCCATGGCTTACGCCTTACTATCCTTATTGCTACTAAGTTTCCTGCCGGACTTATGTCGATGTTTATTAATAGCTCCTACGATTACTCTGCTTTCCTTTCCCGCTGTTGGGTAAAAGGAAAAATATCGGTTGCGTTATACGCTAACGTAACGTGGACATCGTGGTGGGAAAATCGATTCAAATGGAGTAATACAGCTAATTACGTTGACAACGTTCCACGCCGTAAAGTTAAACCCTATTTTTCGATGGCAAAGCCCGTGCGGAGGTCGTGCCAAAGTAAGTTCAAAGTAAAAGCTCGAGTCGTGCAAAAATAAGCTTAAAGGAGCTGCCGCGAATCGGTGCAATCACGGTCACGCGTTTATTGGGCACGTCGTGACTCTCGATAGTTTGTCATTAAAGCTCGTCGCTAAGTGGCGGACGTCGATAAGCTTCGATGTGTTCGACGTTGAGGCGTGGTGGGGCAAAAATCGCGCTGCGACCTCGGGCAACCCCCGAGGTTCACCTGACCAGGGCAATAAATCAGGCAGCTGCACGCCGAGCTCCGCTGTGACCTTAAAGGGAAAGGTATAAGCTGGATGGAAGGCTTTGCAGACATCGACCGCAGCTTTCTAAACCCCAACTTTCTTTCTTTCCACGCGTTGTATCTTACGTCGTCCGTTCTTCCTGTCTACCGACCGGTAATTCGTCGCAACCGAGAAGTTTACGCGTGATCTAACTTGTAAACATTCCTGACGGGAAAATTGCCGCGCGCAAAAAATACCGTAGAGGCCGATTCTCGCCTTGGTAAATGATTCGACACGCTCGAAGATACGTAGCTCTCGAGTCCCTATGAATCAAATATCCGTTCGACGAGGGAATGGATCGTGCGTAATTATGAAAGAGGATATTCATCTTCGAGCGATCGCGATGGCGTATCGCGATTGGTGTTGTCGAAAAGAATTTAAACTTGTCCGCACAACATACCGCGATGCAACGTTTAATTTAGCCAGACAAGCCTCGTCGGCAAGCGCGAAACACAAAAGGAATTTTGAGGCATGACGAAATACCGTCGCGAGGCACTGTGTTTACGCATAACGAACGTTATCACTTCCAACGACCTATTGGCGAGGTAACCGTAATCGTGCCACCTGCTCCGAAGCCGAAATTAGGTCTCGAGCCGACGCGCCTCCCGCTGCCGATTATTGATCTTGGTTTTGAAAAGAAATTCTCAGGGCTCGAAGACGAACCATGTCCTACCGCTTCTTCGACCCTCGTCGACTCGCCAGTGTCCTCGCCCACACCTTCGCACTCCGATAATCGAAAAACCTTACCGATCGATTCACGCCTTGTCCGCGTCGATCGGCCGCCGATCAAAATATTTTCCAGAACGATATCGAGCATCGATTCGGAGCCGCGATCGAATTTTTCTCGGATCCCACAGAGCTCTCCCGTCCTCTCTCCAGAGTCGATGAAATCTTAAAGTTCGAAAGGCCACTCCGGATCGGAGCGGTTAAAACGTTGGCCAACTCCTATAGCCGCACGATTATGTAGGCATCCGCGTAGAGACGCACCGCGATATGCAAATCGTTCGCGAGCAAATTTCAAACCGTCCGGACATAAAGTTCGAAGCGACAAAACGTGAAAGTCGTTTCGAGGCGTATCTCGCAACGAGAGGCGGGCGAATTCGCTCGGCTCTTCGGTCAGGAGGCTTTAGCGCAACCGGGAACGTTATCTTCGCTCCTCCAGCCGCGGCAACAACCTTCTCGAGCATTACGCCGATACGCGCACGTCGAGAAAGGGCCGTACGTCGTCGAGGTAATTCGTCGGAGCGACGTTCGGAACGAGACGTTCAGGCCACCAAGGCGAGGAAGGCGCGTTTCGCGGCAACATCTCCGAGAGAGGAGAGCGTTCGGGGCAAAAAGATCTCTCGCGAGGCGAACCGGTTGGGCGAAGGAAGTCGGCTGTCATCCTCCCGGAGAGTCATTTCCAACCGGCGCGATCCCCCGGTGGAATCCCGACTACCTGCCACACGAGTTCTCCCCTTTTTCCAACCGGCGAGAGTCTCGTGGCCGCGCGCTCACCCCTGCCATTCCCATCCTAGCTCCGCGCCATCCTCCGAGAAGGCGAGCTCGCGCCTAGATCCAAGAGGGCAAGCCGTACCTTCACGTAGAGCTCCCTGGTGGTCATCGTTGTCCAGCTCCGGGTATATCCGGCCGGCTCGAGGTACGACGAAGCGGGAGCACCCACGAGCTAAGCACGAATTCACGCACGCACGCACACGGAGGCAGAGGATCGTCCTACGGCATTTGTCCACCCGATCGAAGGCCCCAGGCGTTACCAGAACCGCCCGTGAGCGCGGCTTATATCGTAACGCGCGTACATCCCTGGTGTCACCCTGGCCGCCTTCACGGCATGTTTATATTTGCGCTCTCTCTTCCCCCTCCCAGCCCTGGCCGCCTTTCCGAGGGAGGATCGGCCCCGACGACGACCACCCTTCTTCTCTCCCTCCTCCCCCGATCCGAGCTCTCCACCGAAGCTCTAGCGGAGATGCTGGCCCACGAGCACCAGCGGCCGAGCCTCGATTTGCGGAGGGCACGTACCTCCGCGCAAAACTCCTACGACGGCACTGCCACCAGCTGGCTCGTTATCGGGGTTTAGATTGGCCGCCCCCCTCGGGCCGCCACCGCCGCCACCGCCGCCACCGCGGCCTCCTCGGCCGCCGTCGACGAGGCGCCTTCGCTGCGCGCCGCTCGGCTCTTCTCGTCGCTCTTCGGGCCCTCGCTCTCTCCCAACACCGCGTTCTCCTCGCTCGATCGAAACACGAGGCTGTCGCCATCCTTCGGCGCTCCCGACTAACGCGGCCAGCCCCCTCTTGCCCGAGGGGCCTTCCACTTCCGGACGCGAATCCGCGCAGGTACGGCGATTTACGGCACACTCGAGGATGCCTGGAATACCATCCAAGGTTTCCCGGGTAGCGCGATTATCGAACCTATCGAGGATTTCGAGGAACGTTCGGAGAGATGATCTCGGGGGCGTGGAAAATTGGAGGCCAGGGAAGAGCGGTTGAGAGGGATCGATTTGGGAGAGATCGATGGCCGCAATGCCCGATCTCGAGACCTTGAAAGGGGTGTTGCGTTTCTCGCGAGGCACGGAGCCGAACACAGTTCGGTGTTTCTGGCTGGGGTTTGTTGAAATTTGCTGGAATTTTGCATCGATCGAACCTACGGAACGGATTTACCGCGACTATTTGGGAAGCGGGCAAAGATAGTTTTGTTATCTGTCGGCCTTTTCGAGCGACTTCAAAGCGCCTCGTACGAATTCTAGCGCGATGCTCGCGCGATACGTTATCGACATCGTCGATAAGCGAAAACGCCATGTTCGTGCGCGAGTACGATATTTATGTGGCGCGCGTATCTCGAACGGAATATCGAGCCGCGATCGATTCGGCGCAGGCTCGATTTTGTCCTTCGAGGTAATCCGAAAGGGAAAGTCGATTTCCATAGCGCCCGTCTACGCGTCTAAAGCGGCAGGATATCAAAGTCGGCTCGGTTGCGACGTGACCGTAGAATTATTGATCAACGATGCCCGGAATCGTGGATTTTGATTCGAGTTAAGAGCGTTAATTTATTGAGGATACGCGGCGAATACGATGAAACAATGGCATTCTTCCAGTTGGTTCTGAAAGCGAGGAATCTCGAAAGAGCTCGCGCGAGATACCAGGATGAAAAATTGAGATCGATCGACGTTGCGAAGGGCGCCAAGCCTCGTTTAACTTTTGGCCAACGAGTCCGGCAAAAAAGATTGCGGTAAGACCCGAGAATAAATGACATTTTCCACCTCCCTCTACCAAAGTTCCCTCTTCCTGGACGTACTTGCCCGACGATTCGTGATAATCGGAGGAGGGTTTGATGAATTTTGACCGATTTTATCGTAATATCTCCGTCGATAGATGCAAGAAGAGGGTCAGAGATTTTTGGGGCAAAATTACCTCCTTCCCCGAAAATTCTTGGCTGCGCAAAAAAGCGATCTTGCTGCGAACGGACGGCAGTTTGGAGAATTACATCCTGAAGAGCGTCTTTGGATTCTTCGGCGGAATTCTCCTCACTTACGTCTTCTTCGCCTTCTTCGTCTTTCAGCTCAATTTTCAGCTCGCAACCGCCACCTTGCTCTGCTCCTTTATCGGGACGACTCTAACCCTCGGGCTGGCATTTTCTCACGGCGTTCGGTGAGCGGACTTTTTCGGATATTTTAACGCCTTCTCTCCCGTCAAAAAGACCTTGTTCGTTGCGATAAAAACGTACATCTTGCGTAAAGGTGGACAGAATCGATGCACCCAGGGAGCGTACGCTAGAAAAATAAGTTGCGAATTTCGTGCACTCTTTCCAGATGCACAATTTTCTTATTGTTACCGCAGTTCTTCTCGAAGCGAGGCAGGCAGGCACTAATGGCATACGCCTTTGTCTTAGCCCTATCCGGACCTGCGAAAAATACTTTGCACAATATAGGCGTACTTTCGGAGTCACTGGCGTGTGCACAAGTGAGCAAATTACCGTTATTCAAGGACGGACTGAATAAAGCAACGTCCATTCGAATCCCACCCTCGAAATCCACTCTCTGCGCGTACGTCCCCAGGAGCAATTGAAGGAGGCGGTAAAGACCATCGTCGATTTAATAAAGCAGCCGTTTTACGCGCTGAGGGAGGCAATATCCAAAGTGATAAAGGCGGTTAAAATAGTCGTGAGGCGGATAAAACGGACGTTGGTGGCGATAAAGAGATTGGTCCTGAGCATACGTAAGTGTATCTTTAGAGAGAGCCTCCCGGCGTCGACCGCCTTCGAGCGTAACTCGCGCGACCGTTTCCAGTGAGGGTCATCACCGCGGTCTTTCAGTGGCTCGGTAGCATCGTAAATATTTGCAACAAAAAGTTGGGCACGCCGTTCGACAGGTGTCAGCGAGTGTTCGAGGGCGCGGTGGCCGATTGTAGGGCTAAGCTCGGCCCAGTCTTCGGCGGCATCTGCAATTTGGCCTACGTCGTCGGGGCATTATGCTACATAGTCAAGCCCCTGGACTTCATTTGCATGCTGGTGTCCTACGTGGCCGACGCGATAGTCGATGCCGTGCGAAAACGTACGTTTTCCCCAGATATCAGTACCCTCCTCCTGATCTCGCTCGTAATCGCTCGCACCGCGTACGTTCGCAGAGATCAAGAGATTCACGAATCACGTGAAAGCGATGTTTTACGTAAAAGTCAAGTTCTCTCATTCCTTTCAAATGGAAACGAATCGAAGCAAAACCATCGAGGAAATATCGACGGGTATCGTCGCGGAAATACGATCGAGAACGGACAAATTCATCGGCGTTTTCGACTGGATGAACTTCCTCGCCGCATTCTTCGTATTCTTCATGTTATTGAGGTGAAAGCGAAGAGCCACAACGCGGACGAGCGACTTTTCGTACTTTGTGAAATTCCGCGCATGACGAGCTATGCGCCTCGAGGTGCTTCCCCGCGATTTCCTCAAATCGGGAATGCTTTTCAGGGTACTTCACTATCGACACAAATGGCTTACGGTCGAACGTTTCGACAACCGATATATAACCAGAGATCTTCGCACCATCGACCTGATAAGAGCGCGGCAGAATAAGGAGACGGTGTTACCCTTGAATCCGCGAGAGAGGAACGCTTATGCCTCCTTAACGTCCGTCGCCCTGATCAAGGCCGAACGAGTCAAACTTGCCAAATCCGCTATATTTCTGGGCTTGACCACCTTCAAGCTGATCGTCTACATGGGAACCGACTACGGTCTTTTTTGGATTTTGAGTATCATCGAGCATCGCGGAAGGTTCCAGTTAAAGGTGCTTCGGAGTTGTCCATCTTTAACCTCGATTCTAAACGCGACAACCTTTCGAGGAGGACTTGTAGAGGAAAACCGACGATTCGTAGGTTCAACGACCCAATTCCGTGAGCGTGCACGTTTCTGGGAATGGATATCTCGCGGAACTTTACCGCAGCATAGTGAGGGCTTTCACGCCGGAAGAAAAGGAAAGGCAGCTCGACGCGGTGCCTTGCCTCCCGGAGCCCATACCTCCGGACCTCGACAGGTACGCTCGGATCGTCTTCTTGATCGTCCTCTGCTGGCTCATGGCGTTCTTCGAGCCCTACGGATTGCGACTGAGGCACATCGTCCTGGGACATTATCACCCCGATAGAGCGAAACAAAGAGCAGCCTGGCTCTACAATCACATCGTGAGGTGTGAGACATCGATATCTATTCTTCGCTTTTGCGTGGACCTATCGCTTTGTGGATTACCCGCCTGATCCTTTTACATACCGATCGTTCCCTTCTCAGTCTTCAAGGAAGAGCTTCGCGAATGCTAAAGCAACGCAAATTTCTCAGGTCGCGGGGGACGTTTTTAAAATTCGTTAGACGTCAGCTACGGCGAAAATTTGGCATGACGGACGGAGAGAAAATCGAGCGGATAACGCTGAGACAACGATGCGCTGCGATCTGCCCATTATTGGACAAACTGTTTCCGCAAAGCGAAAATAAATGTCTCCTGTGCGGCACGCCGGAGGCTTCCGATCTGAATCCGCACGTTAAGTGCCCGACACCCGGCTGCGTTGGTTTGTTTTGTACCCAGTGCTTCGCGGATTTGCAAAATCTCTGCACGATTTGTCGCAATCCCATCGAATACGGCGACGTGTCGGACATGAGCGAGGAGATGTAAGGATTTATCGACCTTCTTCTTCGTACAGAAATCGCCGTTAATCGAATAATAATAGTCTAACTAGAATCCGATCGCGATAGGGACTCCTCGGATGATCAGATACCATTGGCAAAAGACGAGAAGCCGATAGTCGGCTTGGAGGAGACGAAAGATCTGAGCGAGAAAAAAATGGAAACGAAGCGAGAAGAAATCGAGGAAGATAGTACGATTAAAAAGAAGGACGAAGAGGATTTGGAAGAGAAAAGAGAGCAGACTCAGCAGACGGACGATAAATACGTGGATAAGAGCAGCGATGAATCGAGTTATAGTTACGGTTCGTATGTCTTGTAAAATCGACGTAAACCGGTTATTCCCTCGTAAAACAAACGTACTCCAGGTTATCAGGAGGAAACGCCCGAGGAGGTAGAGATCGACGAAAGACGAAGGCCGTTTAAGGACGTCGAAGCGCAAAAGATACGAGACGACGTAACGATCCAAGTACGCCCGTCGCTCTCTCTCTCTCTCTCTCTCTCTCTCTCTCTCTCTCTCTCTTTCTCGATCTCCATCTGTATCGCGGAATACATGTAGGATTTTTTATCGAAATTGTGAATCAGATATTCAACGAGAGGCTCTCCAGGGAGAGCCCCTCGAGCAGCGAGGATCCGACACCCTGCTTCGTGGTCAGAGCACGTAGAAGACTTCGAGCACGATCGAGGAGAAAATCCTGTCGGGCCCCTTCGTGCGAGGATTCTTGTTCGCCAACATCGATCGCGGAAACGGAATGTTGGCCGAGCGAGGAGATGGAGGAGGACGATATCGTGCACGCGGAGCTCGAGAGCGAGTCCAAAGACTCGTTGGTAAAGTGCCGAAAATACAAAGATGAGAAACGCGGCCGCATAAATAGAATCGTCGATGCGGTAGCGAGGATCCCCTGGCTCGGCAAAAAAGGCGTAAGTTCCATAACTTTCCACCGCTCGCTCGATCGAATACCAAATCTACCAAAGCTATCTTTCGAAGATATTTAAGCGCGCTAAATATATCGCTAAAGAAAAAGGGGACGAAAGAAAAATGTAATAAATCTATATACATTTAGCGTTAATGAGAAATACGTATGGTTAATACGCTACTGGCAGGACCCGAAAAAAAAAGCGGATAAGGGATTACAGAGGAGACGATCCTCTCTGATGGAAAAGATCGTCGGTATGCTGAGAAATAATCGTACCAATGCACCGGTCCAGACGTACAGAAGGGTACGAAAATTGAGAGGTTACCCAACTACTTCCTCCTCGTCGTCTTCGTCATCGATATCCTGCGAAGGAGAAAGTCGTAGGTTGCTAAGAACGCGGGATAAATATACGCCCGTAGACCTGCCGGCAAAAAGGAAATTGAGGAGAAAAAGGGGCGAGCACGACGATCGGGATAAAATTTGCGACGCGTCCTACGACTCCCACCAACAACGGCGGACAATGCTGGGCGATCGCGCAGGCGTTTGCACCGATACAAACGATCGGAGTTCCGGACGTTTTTATAAAAAAACCATGGAGACAAAGCGATTACCACGGTGAGTGCACGAGATGAATATACCGATTTCGCGATTAAAACGTCTTGAGTATACGCGCGATATTTAAAATAAATATTTAAATTAAATATCGCGTAGACATCCGAGGTCCATTTCAAAGGAGACGTTGTACCACGAGATCGACGAGACGCGGAAGGATGCAAGGTCGGCGCATAAATGTATTCGGCAAGGGGACAATGTCAATGCTTTGTCAGGCGCGAGAACATCGTCCGACAGTCGTGAAACAAATGCATGGAACATAACCGGTGACCATAGGGTATCCTTATCTTAGATTTCTCTTATCCTTAACATCGGTACGTCATCGAAAAAAGTCGAATAATGTCTCGGACGCTCTTCCATTTCTAGAGTCTAAACTCGCGCTCGTTGTCGCCTATACGGTGTATAAAAATCTCCTTTTTAACTGAATCGTAGCAATTTTTTTTACCAAGATTACCAACGCAAACCAAGTTCCCTTTACCGTCCTTTAGCTACCTTGTTCTTGTACGTCAGCAAAAACGTACGATACAACTGCGGAAGAAGGGACGCCCTCTTCGGCTTTGAAGACTATATCGGAACGCAGCCACACCGAGGCGAGCGGCGATTCGATAGCCGAAGTCGCTTCATCGAGCACCGACGGTGATACCGAATATACAGATGCGAGTGAACGGACCGCGGAGACCGTTGCCAAGAAGCAGAAAATTGCGGGGCGCGCTCCCAAGGATCCTGAAAAAAGATTGATTAGCGATAAATCACCGGACGTTGGCAAAGTACGAGCCTCGACGTCTCGCGAAAGAGATATGCTAAAGTCAATAGATAAGAGTGCCACGAATAAGGTTAAAGCGGCGCAAGACGAGGCGGCAAAAGTCGAATCGCGGAAAGAGAAAATTCTGGCGCGATCGGAAAGACCGCAACTCTACGATCCGTTCGCTGGTCTGGAAATATATGGGGTGCAGTATAAGCCTCGAGCTGCACCCGCCGAAGATGTTAAGCGGGAAGGTACCGAGGATGACATTCCGGATAGTAATGCGGATGGAAAGGACGGCAAGCCGGATGACGAAACGATCGAATCACCTATACCGTCGGAGCTTCATCCGACGAAAGTGGACAAAGCTGTCGATTTGCCCGACCGAAGCAAACGTACTCAGACTAGAATCAAGGGATACGAAGCGAGGGACGGGCCGAGGAAAAGAGACATCGCAACGGCCGACTACCGTTTTAAAAATACCGGTAGAAAGAAACACAGGCGTAGGAGGCAATTTGATAAAAAGGAACTGTACGAAAGGCACGTTTGGCTTTCGATTTTAGGTTGTGTCCGTAGATATTTGCGTAACAATAATATCGTTTATCGATGTTAGGTATACACGACTAAAGGTAGCGATCTTAGGAAATACAGTTATCTTTCTTTCTACTACAGCAGAGAGATTTACACCGCGGACAAATCAACGATGCCGGATGAAAAGCGGTGTTCAGATAAAGGAAGAAGGAGCGAAATGCTCTCGATTTGCGTCTCGCGATCCGATAAGAAGGATCTTCCTCCCGAGCGAAGAAGGTCAATTTTAAATGCCGAGCAGGAAGACGGCCACTCGCGAGGTAGACAGGGCCAATTTATACCGGGATTTAGGCCAATAATTCATCCGAAACCTTCCGCAAATCGTTGCTCGTATGTACGTTTATACGACGAGAGGGATTTACAACATAATCGGGCATCTCCAGCTTTTTCAACGTATAGCGACGAATTGAATATGTGTTCCTACGATGAGCGGAGAGAACCCAGAGAAGAACTCGATAGACGCAAAAATATTGAGCACGAGTATTCCCTTCTGCAAGGTCCTCGTTCATCGTGCAACCATCGTCCTCCTGCCCATGAAGATTCGAATGTTTATCCACGGAGATTTTCTCCCCGGGACAATAAAAGAATTCGTTTTGAGCAATGCAATGTATCGCGAAGATATTTCCAGGATAGAAATCAGGTGGAAAGCTCGATGGAACGCGATGTAGCTCCGGCACAGCGAGAATTTAAACCACCCGCGATGAGAAAATATTCACCCACGTACCAAAGCCCGGAATTAATCGAGGAATTGAAACGAAACGATAAGATGAGATCGATTCGAGAAAGGGAAGGCAGAAGACGCGGACAGTTCTGCACGACTCATTGGCCACGTGGAAAGGATGATTCTCGTTTCTTCAATTTGAAATATCAAAGGACCCGACAACCTTCGATGACGCGCAAATTTCCAAAGCTCGTGAGTACAAAATAATTCCCGTATTTTTATGATATTGCCATTACGTCATATCGCAAAGCGTATTGATTTAAGGCTCGTTCGAGATTCTGCGAAGAAAAGAGGACTCTTCCTTATCAGGAGACCGGCGCCTTTCGAAGTATGATACGCGAATTTCAAAGAAGGACGGCGTCTCGACGAGCGGTGGAAAAGGTGCCTCTGATATCGATCTGCAGGGATGCCGATAATACGAAGGAAATAAGGCAGCTCTTCCCTCCTGCCACGCGATGCCGAAGGAAGGCCAATGCCATATCAGCGTTGAGACAGCAAATCTTTCACGTTTTTCAGGTAAGATCGCGTAGAGTTCGAAAATCGAAATTACTCTCAAAGGATTTGGTAAAATTAATGGAAGATCGACGATGTAAGTTAACGTTCACACTACTTCACCGCACCGAAGTTGTAAGCGTACTGAAATTATGCAACTTTTATATTTTGTATCTCTTTGAAAAATTGCCGTGCTTATGTTCAAGATGACAATAATAATACGTTCGGTCATAAATTAAACCGTAAAATGATTGGAATAAAAGACGAGTTTTCGCGCCTAATGTGTCGGACGGAAAATGTTTCGGTAATTTTGGCTCGTTTCTGGCAAAGTAAGTCGTTACATCGGTTGTTTGGTTACGTTCTCCGAAAGGATATCGTCCAAAGGTTCGAATGTACGTTTGCTCGATGCAGGAGAAGAAGAAAGGGGACGAAATTGATGAAAGGCGATTGGGAGCGGAGAAAGTGGGCGCCACGAAAGGTGGATACAGGATCGATCCGGTATTTTTAAGCCGATCGTCCTCCCCCTGCGGTTGCGCCCGTCAAGCGGATCGATCCGCGAGTTTGCCCTCCACCGATGAAACTACGGACAACAACGAGCGCGTCGGATGAATTTATACGCCAACCGGCAGTTGGCTCTGATAAAGGAAAAAATGCAGCGACGCGTCGCGATTAAGTACTAGGTGTGCGCGAGTGTTTGGCCACTCTTTCGCGGATTAGATTCGAAACGTGTCTACGAGAACGTCGGACGTTCTCAAGACCTGTCCACGGAACTAATATTTCAATAGCCGCACCACGATCGGTTACCTCGAAGCGTTATCTTCTTCCCGTCGTGTTAAGTATCCCGGGGAGGAATCACCTCCGTCGATGCGATGCGACATAAATCAGAATGAAAGGACGTTTCATCGTATTTCCATCGGTTCTGATCGCTTATACATTCCGACACAACATTGTGTAACTTTGGTTGCTTCATCGAGATATTTATTCCCGCTATACGGGCGGATTCCTCTTCTTTTTTTTTTTTTCACGTTAACGTTTTCACGTAACGCACGCTTGGACAGGAAAAAAGTAATAAAATTGTTGAAAACAACAGATAGTACGTTATTTATGACAACGTATTGGTCCGATAAAGAACCGCGCGATACGTTCAGTGACGCAAGTGTTCAATATTGACCGAAAATTATATCTCGATTTCCCGTTATTCTACCGCGTAATACACCGAGGCGCACCTCCTGGAAAGGGATGGGGAGCGGTCGCCGAGGAGATCGATTCCAAAAAGCCACTCCTCGTCTCGATGCGGACACGAACGACCCTCTCGACGACCCTTACATCCTCGTTTTACTTGCAGCTTCGGTGAAGCACAGGCTCATCGCATTCGCCAAAAGTGCGGTCGAACCGATCGCTCGCGCAAATTTTATCAGCGCTTGCCGATCGAGGAAATTTCATCGAGCAAAACGGCAGGTCGCTCTCGAATCCGAACTCGATCCTCGGAAATGACGAGAGCGAAGACGGGGCCGAAAGAAAGGTTCTTCGCGAACGAAAGAAAAAAAAATCGAATCCTACTCGGGTGGCAGTTTCGGCGAAAGAACAGAGGGAAGCGAGTGAAACGAGCTGACCTCGAACTCCTGGCATCGGGATGGGCCTGAGAAGTTTGTTCGGTCACAAAAGATCCGGACCCAAGAAGCTGGAAAGCGGCGACAAGGAGGCGGACCAAGAGAAAGTCGGTGGGGACGCGAAAAATGTTTCCACCGGCGAAGGAGAGTCGGGGATCGTCGCGAAGGAGGAGGAAGTTTCCCCCTCGAAGGACACCGCGAACCTCGCGCAACCCTTTGAGGAGGCGAAGCCGATCGATGCTCCATCGGCGTTGTCGCCAGAGCCGTCCGTCTTGGCCGAAGAGGCCAAAGCAATATCCGCGGAGCGAGCAAGGGCGAAGGAGAAATCGATGGCGGGAGCGCGAATGAGCTCGGATATTGGAAAGGAGGCCGGGAAGGAGGAGGATTCCGTTGTAAGGCAAAGTGCGAGCGGCCGGGAGGCAATCGAGGAGCATCGGGAGGAAGAGGAGAGGAAGAGGCGGTCCGATAAATCGGACGTCAGCGCGGTCTCGTCCTCCGGCAAGGAGTACTGTACGGTGGAAAGGTGCGCGAAGGATCGAACCGAGAAGGCCCGTTCGCGCGAGGATATTACCCCGACGAAGCTGACGGAGCTGATCAATAATTCGATCAAAGAGGCCGTCCAGACGATCGTCAAGCAGTGCGCAATGGTATCTAAGATGAGAGTATCTAGTTTATCCGTCGAAAACAAAAGTTTGATTCCGCGCTAGACGGTGTGGCAGAGCGTTCGGATACTATAAGCCGATCTACGTCAACATTTTTTCCCCCCATATCGCGATTCGTTACGTCAAATGTTTGGTACGCTTTGCAGCAAGAGGAAAAGACCTCCGTGCCGGCGCCGATCGAGGAAGTGAGAAAGGAATCGAAAGAGGAGCCCGATAAATCCGTATGCCGCAACAAAGTCGATGCATCGACGAAGACCAAGCGCGATCGTCGATCGTGCGTGGTGCAGGATCGAGTCGCTCGTCCCAAGAGCGGCGAGCTTTCGAGCAAGAAAGTCCGGAAGAAGATCGATCGGCCAACGCTTCCGTGCGAGGATACTCATCGAGGAAAAGCAGCGTCGAGTGGAAAATGCGGTGGGCCGAAGGGCGAGGCAGCTTCCAGCGTGAAGATCGGGAAACGTTCGAAATCACCGAGCAACGTGAAGACCGACAATCGTAGGATGACCGGCAACGTGAACATCTACATCTGCTCCGAGGCCACCGAAACCGTTTCGGTACGGAGAAACTCTCGTACGCCTTACGTTACGATCGCCACCCAAGTTCGAACGTTGCCTTTCAACGACGTTCTTTGCTCGAACTACGATCATCCTCTACGATACTATTCCTCCCTTCTCAGCCTGATTTTTTGAATTTAGCCAAAGAGCGGAGAGAGGAAAAAATCGCGATCCTATTCGGAGACGTGCTCGGATACGAGGACGGAGCGTTCCAACGGTACCAGCCTCTGTCCAACCAAAGTCTCCTCCAGCAAATTAATGAGCAATCTGCGGAAAAAACGCAAGACATCGCAAGGGCGTCGGCCGGTCGATCGTCGATGCGAGCGCGAAGGTATCAGCAGTACCAGCAGCGAGTCCAGCAACGTTTGCACCTCCGTGGGAAAGTCGAGAGACGCGCGAGCGGACGGAGCGAACGACGATGCCGCGAATATCGACAATAGTTCGGAGGAAGACGCGGATTTTGGTACCCTCGAGTCTTACGCAGAGGAGGAGTGTCCGTGCAGGGATGGGCCGTTTGGCAAGGTCGAGCAACGAAGCGAGAGATCCGACGTATTGGCGCCGAGATCGAGATTCACGAGCTGCTCGACCCGCGGCCCGGAGGAACGTTGTACCACGATCTATCCCTCGAAGAGCATGATCGATTCCTTCGAGAGCGAGGATTGGTTCGCGAAACCGGTCTGCGACGATTACGCCCGACGAAGTCTTTACGGAACGTCGGCCGAGGCCGATGTCGACTGGTTTGACGGATCGGCCTATAACGACAGAGGGCCCTGCGTTTATCCTCGGGAATCCGCCAGTTCGAATTATAACGGAGATTTCTCGAGGCTGAACGGCTTGGGCTTGAATAACGACGGGGAGGAAATCGGCGATCCATCGGACAGCAACGATTGGTCGATGAAGGCGTTCTGCGACAAACTGAGTTGCGAGAAAAATCGGGGGCACGATGTCGATAAGGATTTCGATGAGGCTGATCGAAGCGGTTGGACGAATCAAGGGGGAACGAGATGTCGGTGTGGAGATGTGGAAAGAGCGGTGACCGACAGTGCCGAACGAAAGAAAAGCTTTGGTCGCGATGTGTCTAAGAGGCGTTTTCCCGAGCCTCCTCGGAAGGAGAGTGTTTTTCGGCAACGGTCAGCGTGTAGTTGCATCGTCGAAGAGGAGGAGACGCATTGTACCAATGTAGAGGAGGTCGAGAATGATTCTAAGAATTTTACAAAATCACGAGAAGATCGTTCTACGAAGAACGAAGGGATGTCGAAAACGTCCTCCGATGAAAAAGAAAAGAAATCGAGCGTCTGCGGAAGGACGGTTACCGAGTCACGCGAGGAAATGTCGATCGACGATGCAAATAAGACGCCGCGGGGGCAGAATGCCGGAAACGGATTCGTGGATCGCGAGAAGGAGAGCGTAAATGAGCGGGCAGAAGCGATTGGACAAGACGCTACGCTTAAGGAAAAAAATAATGCTGAGAACGACGCGCAAATTTCACGGCGAGAAAAAAATTCTATCGAAGGAAACTCTGGCGCGCACGGTCTTCCAGCTGAATCATCGAAACACGGAAGTGTTGCGTTGAAAAGTAGTCCATTACCGCGTGAGAGAGCAATGCCATATACGAGGATCGAGCATGGTAAAGTCAGACCCTTGTTGTCGCCAACTTTAAACAGCGGAAACCAATCGAACAAAGCACTGCACGCAACACGATATAATCGCGATTTACCCATCCCAGCAAAGTCTCTTGGCAATGCCAAAAATCAGCACGACGAAAAGACGAATGACGAACCCCTCGAGAAAAATACGGATATTCCTGCAAAAGGAACGGAGGAGAAGAGGGTCGAAGAGAAAGGTTCGAAGCCAGAAGCGAGCAAAACGTTGCAAGAAAAACTGAAGGATTCTTTCTTGTGCAGGTCGATTAGAAGAGCGCTTCAAAGGACGAAATTCCGCAAAAACGAGCCGGAAGATAGTGGTAAAAATGAAACGCGCGATATTCGGCCCAACGACAAATCGGCCAATGATACGATGCAGGCCAGAAACGACGATTCGCGGAAGAAGATGCGGATCGACGTTAGTAAAAGATATAACGATACGAAAAGATTCGTCGATCCTCCATCGGAAATAAGCGAAGCCGACGATAAAAAGAGACGGGGCGAGGCGGACGAAAATAAAGATTTACCAAAAACAAAACCTGGAAACGGAGCGAGAAAACATTCCGTCAAGCGTGACTCGGTGTCCCCGCTTACCGCACAGCCGTACGATCGAAAAATAAGCGTTTACAGCACAGATCAGCAGCGGCCAAAAGCCAAACTCTTAACCGCCATATCGAGCAAAAAGGCTGGCATTTTGACGGATGAAAGACCCAAGTACGAACCTCCAAAAGTTCTAAAAAAACCCGAGCACAAAGAGTCTAGGCAAGACGCGGAAGAAGAGACCCCCTCCAAGTTATCGGAGTCCAAGGAACCTGAAAAGGTACTCGAAGCAGCGCGGAGAGAATCGGATCTTTTGGATCCGACAATGAAATCCCAGGCCCAGCAATCTCAAAGAGAATCCCAAGAGAGGGGAGACAACCAACTAGCGGTTACTCCGGCAGAAAAGACAATGGAGGATAAACGAGATTCCAGAGACGCCAAGGAAGAGGAGTACGCGATCTGTGATTCGAGAAAAGGTACGACGATAACCTCCGTACCTTGCACCGATAATGATAAACAAAGCAAACAATGTAAAAGATCTATAGCCTGTCAGTACAAAGCTTTTGGAGCTGCTCGTCCCACTTGTTCAAATTCCACCTGCACGGCGCGCGCAGTGGCCGTGGAAACCTCCAATTCCAATGGCAGGGTAAATAACAAAAGCAATTGCGCGCACTGCAACGTGCCGACCGTTCAGTGCCATTGCGCGATAATACATCAAAATAACTCTAAGGACGAAAAGGAATTTCCACGATCCGCGAATCGAAGGAAAGACAATGCCTTCGAGCCTTTGACCGAAGAGCGGAAGCATAGGAAAGCATCGTTCACCGAGCGTCCCAAGTCGAACTTTGGCCGAATTCGGCCGACAGCTTCGAATTACGCCAATCGATTCAAGAGCAAAGACGAGTGTAGATGCAGGAGGTCGATGTTCTGTCTGTACTGCGACAATCCACGGGACAGATGCACGTGCATGGCACCGGTGTGCGAGTGCTCGTGCTGCGGACTTTCCACGGACCGTTGCATCTGCCCGAATCGTGAGATCTATATCTGCGAGAGAAGGCCGATGATCGCGGGATCGGATAAGGATCGATCTGTGCGCGTGACAGCTTGGAAACCCAGGCGAGAGGCGAGACCTCGCTTTGCCAGGAATCACGCCGATCTTCGGCGGGATTCCAGCGAGGATTGCCGGTGCCAGGAGAGATCGAAATACAGGAAACCCGAGGATCTTCCTTATCAACGGCTGAGCGTCTTCTCCGACGTGATGGACGAGCTCCAGCAGAAGATGAGCGAGTCCGTGTGCTGTGCTAGATGCAGAGAAATGCCTTGCTGTTGCGCCCTGAAGCTCGAGAGGAAAGGGAGGAACGAGAAGATCGTTTACCTCTCCAGGTACGTTTCATGGCTGGAACCGGTATTGGCCTGAAATTATTCTAAAAGAGCTCGATATTGACGACGAAGAAAGAATCTGAAAATCCCCGTTTTTTCGTGCGACAAACGGCGGTACCTCGACTTACGAACGAAGTTCGTATTCGGATGTCAAAATGTAGTACGGGAAAAGTTAGTAAGTCGTTCGTAAGTTGGGGCAGCTTCGCGTTTAAAAATGAAGGGAAGGAGTGTCGGGACGTGTACGGTTTTCGTAGCCCAAAGACGCACCGGAAGGCGGCTAGTTCGGACGTGGAAAGATCGAGAAACGGCTCGCCCAACGGCTATGGAGGCGGTACCAGTCCGTCGAGGAGAAACGAGGAGAGAACCGTGGAGATCGTCTACGTTTGTTGCGCGTGCCGTGCTGTGCCCTGTCGATGCAGAAAAGACAGGGCTGGCCAGAGAAAACCAAGGGCGAAGTGTTACTATTGCAAAAGTTCACCCTGCGCGTGAGTAGAATCGGCCAAACGGAGAGATATAGGGATGGATCGTGAGAATCGTGCGCGTCGATTATTTTTTATTGCATATCTTTGGCGCAGCTGCATTACGGCGAAGGAGCAAAAGCCGAGGCCGTGCAGGTGCGGTGATTCACCGCGACGTGCGAAGGAGAAGGAAATTCTACCACGTGGAAATCCGTCGAGGTGCTCCGAGGACAACGAAGAAGCGGTGGTTTGCGTACGATAGCATGCTCGTCGCTCTTTCTGGTATGACGCGAAAGCTCAAAGTTTCGAAAGATCGAAAGAACCAGAATCGATTCCTGGATCATCGCTCTTACTCGTCCAAGAACATTCGTATGTCTCGTCCGACGTGCGCGGTCCCGATCGAAGATAATCGTTACGTTATCGTAAAACGTCTCGTAAGATGATACGACTTTGCGACCGAACCGACTATCGGGAGCAGAAAAACATTGGTATTAAAGTAACGATCGCGTCCCGCTAGATTTACGCAATTGACGAAACGCAGATAGGTTGGCGTTCGACATTATTTTCCTCTCGAGCGGCCAGAGTCGAATTGGCGAACGACGTACCATCTTCCCAACACGTTCCAGGGTTTTGTATCCCCGAGAATGTATAACGGAGATTTAATATTTCCCCAACATCGGTTTGGAGATTCTAAAACACCGTAGAAGGAAAGATCGGGGCCCGTGATTAGCATCGCGGGTTCCTGCGGCACGCCTAAAGGTAAAGAAGCCCATGTACCGCTCCTACCTGCCCGTATTCCTGCGATAACGGACACGCTATTAGCCCAAAACTTGAACGAAAAAAAAAAACAAATCGGTATCGGATCGGTGACCATCGCGTGACGAACTATCGGTTGTTATTGAACAAAACGACGATACACTCATTCCGTCATTCCGAAATAAATATCGGTATTTCGGAAATTGTACATCGCTATTCAAACAAATAGATCTGTATCGACTCTTCCGTGGAAACCCGTAGAAATAATGTCTCTCCGTAAAGAAGAATAAAGACGATAGCAATGCGCGTAACCCGATTGAAGCACAATGCCAAATATCAATAAAGCTGGTGTTGGCGAGAAAGCAGGTGGGGCAAAAAATGATTTGGCAGATTGCATCGCGATAGGCGTATTCATTGAGAAAGGTGGAGGAGGCGATCGGTGAGTTTTTACGCTGAAAGCGCCCTAATGTACCGATCACGGTGCGGAGTAGGGGGTATCTTGTGCTGCATATAAGATGCTGTTCCCCGGATGTACTAGACCGGTACGAGCCGTAGACGGGTAAAGACAGCGTGGATATACGGATTAGTTAGTGCTTACCGTGCAGCCTTAACGACCGGGCACGACCGTTTTTCCTTCCCTCCGCTTTCGAATCATTGCACATTCCGCCGGCCGAGAAACGCGAGCAAAACTCTCTACCGCGAATATCTCTGCTCTTTCTCCTCGCCACGGATCTTCCCTTTTCTCGCTCAGTGTCCCGTGCACCAGGAGTTCAAGGTTTAAAGATACGCCACGATTCGGAAGAAACGAGTGAACGCTTTAAAGCCCACGGCTGAAAGATGCAAGTTTGTAATGCGGACGCGCGGGTCCTGGATGTCCGTCGTGAAAAATTGTTTTACGGAGAAAACTCGAGGTGTCGAAAGGTGTCCACGCTTCGAGAACTCATAGATGAACTGTACGAGGCGTTCGGGACGGACCATGTGGATATCGATCGCGTACAGGAACTCATGACATCCTACAAGAGTAATCCACTGGAGTGGAAGAAATACGCCAAGTTCGACAGATACAGGTAGTGCTCCCGAGTTTAAAAAATGTTGAGAGGTCTTACGAGTGTATATCGTACAAGGTACGTTCATCGAACGGACACTGGGAATTTTGCGCTTAGAGAGGACTCGCGAGATATATAATCGTGCGAGAAGTACGTGAAACTTGTAATCGATGTTTTAACCTAACGGCTGGTTTTATCCGTCAAACCCGATTACGTCTAACTGGGGCAGACATTCCGAAGCCATTAACTGCGGGTAATTAATAACGTTTCCGAAACAAAAATACCAGAAGAAACGTACCATCGCCCTTCCTTTTTATTATGCAAACGGAGCGAAGTCCCGTCATTTTAAATTCGCGAATGATCGCGGAGCTGAGAAAATATTTCCTCTAATCGTAAATTTTTCAAATGTAAATAGAACACGCACGGCATCGTCGGAATTGTGAAATGAAATTAATATGACGAAGTTCACGATGGGTTATCGCCCATTACCGTTCTTCCCCTCCATCGGTACAAAAGTCTCGCGATTCTTTCTGTTTGGCGCGCTATGTAATCGCCCGTAAAGCAAGAACGTTTAGCAACCTTCTTCCCAAATGACCCGAGACTCAAATTACGTGACAACCAGGCGAGTGCGCGATAGCGAGGGAAAATGTTCACGATCTACACCGAAGGGCATCCAGGAACTAACTTTGAAAAAATATTTTTCGGTCATCGCTGTACTTGAGTGATCCCAGAAATTCATTTTGTAATCGTTTCCTAGTGGCGGTAACGTGTACTGTCCGAATGTATCGTAGATACTGGCAGATTGAAAGAAACTATCGAACTGCGGACAATAGGATGGCCACTTTTACTAAGGCTGATGATTGGAAGTAAACAAAAATGTAAAATGTAGCCGTCTGGCCGTGTATATGCGTGTGTGTAAAAGATAAGAGAGAGTATTCCAGAATTGTCGAAGAAGGCTGTTAATAATGAGTTTACAGATAATCGTAATGGAATTAATCGTCCGATACAACTCTTTATGAATAGAATAGCGGCTGCGGGTAAAAACATAATAATAAAGCGCTTTATGTCTTGCCATTGATAAAATGCACCGAGTACAAATTACGTACGTATTAAAACTCGCGCTTATAAATAACGGAAATAGTTGTACGATAGTTGTACACAGTAGGTAGAGAATACACGAAGTATAGTCCTCAGCTTCATCTCTATACGCGTATTTTTATTGAACTCGGGAGGAATTCTAATCGCGGGAGAAAAATTGTTGTCAAATCTGAGAAATAACGGACTTGTCGTGCATGGTATGGAATTATAGTACGTAATTGCCACCATGACCGATATCCACGTGAGGCGTGAAAGTACGGAAATTGTAGCATACAGCCGCCAGATTTATTGTCAGAAATTTTGACGTTAAATAGATATTGTGTATCTAGCAACGATAAAAGTTCCGTTTCACGATCGTCGAAGACGGACTCAGCAAAAATTCGACTAAAGGTAAACATAAATTTGAACGTTAAATCGAGCTCGCACTATATCGATGGTAAGTTAGATCGATGGTTACTACGATCTGCTTAGAAGAAAACGAAATATTAGGTATGCGAAAGATACCCATGTTAGCAAAAATATGGATAAAAATTAAAAACACGAGTCACGAGCGACTTGAACGATTCGAGCATTCAAATATGACTCGCTGGTTTGATACAGGGTGCAGGATTACGAGTATATAACGTGTAGGTTCGCGTATCCAATTACGTTCCATAACTATGGCAAAAATTTACAAACGGGATCTCGTGCGAGGTTGCGTACACGGGACCTACACGCAAATAAATCCAAAGGCATTTGCGCGGAGAGTGCCTAGTTATACACGCTTTCCACGTATGGCCCCTTCTCCCGGCCAGAATTTTGCTGGATTCAGAACGTTGGCTCCCTAGCGTACGCTTCATCGAGGCAATAAAGATAACGAATAATTCTGGATGTGAAATAAGTAATATATTAAGAACACGATGAAAGACATTCTTGGAATAGGTACACTTCAAAATATTAATTCTACCGATATTTATATTTCTATATCCAAAGAAACTGAAGAATCAGACTCGCCGATAAAAACTACAAGGGAGCTCGAGTTATTCCAGTTATTTCACTTTAAACGATCAACCCTGAAAATCTATGAATGGTAAAACTAGATTAATGTCAAGTTTAAGCGGAAGCATTGTGTTTACAGGTATACGAGGAACTTGATAGACGAAGGAAACGGAAGGTTTAATCTGATGGTACTCTGCTGGGGAGAAGGTCACGGTTCGGCCATACACGACCACGCCAATGCGCACTGCGTCATGAAGATCCTTCAGGGAGAGCTTTGCGAGGTAACGCACATTCCTCGTCTACTCACGATTATTATGACAATCCTCGTTATTAATATATTCCCCGAGTATTTTTTACAACGTAACAGCTTGCAGAATGTTATCGTTTAGCATCGCGAATTGTTTCTTTAATTTTCAGACGAGGTACGCGTGGCCTTCGAAAGGCAACGCCGAGGACGCAAACGAGGAGCCCGAGGAGCTTAAGGAACTCGAAAGGAATACGCTTGATCTCAACGAGACATGCTACATTAATGGTACGTTTCAATTTCAATTAAGTATTTTTCCAGAAAAGATTCAGATTTGTGCTACTTTACGCGATGTATTTCTTAGATTCCATGGGTCTGCATCGAGTAGAAAATCCTAGTACCGTAAATCCAGCAGTTTCGTTACACTTGTATTCTCCTCCGTTTTCTTCGTGTTCTGTCTTCAACAAGCAAACCGGCCAGAAATCCACGTCGAAAGTCACATTCTGGTCCAAGTACGGAGAGAGAAGAAACCGGGTACGTTGTATACTATACGTCGTCAGATTACGGCGGCAATCGATTATTGAAAATGCAAGTTATAAACATTTTCCATGTCTCTGTCACCGTGTAGGACATCCAAGAGGCCAGGTGTCCCGAGGACAACTAGTGTGCTAGCCTGATAACGCGATATAATGATTCTTCGAGACACATGATCGTTTATGAAGCGGTGAAGATAGTGAGTCGGTGGAAACATGCTTTGTATGAGAATAAAACACAAATCACGGTTCACTTGCGAAGAGACCTGTACCGCAAACTATTTTCTAAGTGACTAAACTCGCCTTTAAGTACATGTATATACGTATAAATAACTTTACGAGAAAACGGAACGCCGTAGATTTTCTTCGTAATTTTTATCCGTAAATTGTTATCGTTTTACACAATAAAGACGAGCAAGACTTACGTGCTTCGCTCAACTATTTACTCAATAACACATATTGTATTACGTCCATCAATTACAGTACCATGGCTTTCAGGAAATGAGAGTCTCCAAAATTCAAGTTGCCCGCCATGATTTGGTACTGCGTATCGTCTGCTCGGCGCCTTACTTCCGATGTATGAATGTGATGCTTTTCACGGTTTATCATTGGTTTATTTAACTAGGAATGTCAGAAAGAATCGAGTAGATTGCTCGGGAATATGCGTATTTAAATCAGGCGGTTTCGCATAATTATGAAGACTTTTACCCACGTGCAACGTGTTAGAATGTTGTACAAAACTATATTGAGGTTACATCGCGGATTGCCGGTGGAACTTCAACCGCTGGGAAACAATTACGTACGTGACGAATTTAGAAGACACAAGTCATGCACTCAGGAGGAAACAATCGTTTTCCTCGACGAATGGACGGTAAGCATACGTTTCTGACTGATAAGCAAAATTGCTTTCGCGAAAGCATAGGTTATGTTTGTTCTTATATATCGCTAAGGGATAGCGAATGCACGGTAATGAGAAAGCAGAAAAAGTGACTTGTTCGTAACGAGCCTGACATACGTTGGTCTTTCCGCGAACTCGTCTGAGCTTATCGTAAATTGCAGGAGTACGCAGTTTCGCTTGCCAAGCAACTCGGTCTGAGAGGGCCGCACACCGCAAAACCATTAGGTAAGAACTTAAACGAAGAGGACTTTAGCAAATTACGAGACGAGCAGATATATCAGCTGTACGAGTTGATGATCGCCGCGACCGGCAAGACGGATGATAAATTAAAGAAGCCTTAACCATACTGTATGCTTAGCTGTGGTCCATCAAAATAATTTCCATCGCGCATTAGTCTAGTCCAATTATTCTAGCAGTTATCCTTATACCGTTTTTCGGACATACCGACCATCCGTTGCTGCGCATAAAATAATTGTACACATTAAAAATGGTGAAAGCCGATCCCACTCATCGTCAAGTTCGAACATCACCTGTACTTAGTTCTAAAAATAAAATATCGATACTGCTACAAAATTGGCCTCCTGTCTATCATCTTTGCTGGAAATATGAAAAATGACATGCCTATCAAAGAGTACATTAACAATTCATAAATATAAAGTGACAAGTCGTTGACAATGACGGGCCAACGAGAAAATATTCGCCGAGCAGCTCGATTCTATACATTACAGTATACATCGAGTTGAAGGCGTACAAGTGTATGTGCAAGAGCGATTGTCTTTTTTTTTTCAATATCGCATCGTACAGCTTCAAAAGTGCGCCGAAGATAATTCTGGCGGAATATATCATCCAACAGGTCGAGGTCAGACTCTTCCATAACCTCGACGTGCAATCCTTATCCAACAGAGGTATGACGGATTCTTGAACTCGAACATATAATCGAACAATTCGGCGAGAAAGATGAAGGCCTGGAGAGAATCAGCCAGTTTGATCATAGCGGCGCGTCAGAATCAGATCTACAACCGCGCCACATCCTCGACGGACGTAAGTCACTTTGAGTCGCAGGGTAAGCCACGCTTCCGCTCGCGGCACCGGAAGCGGAGGATACCAAAGCTCCTCTTCTATTCTATGCGGGTTAAAATAATCGCGCGTAATTCCACACGAAAGGTTCTCGTACAACCCTTTTTTGAATTAATTTTGATCTTTAAGATGTCCATCGTAGATTCATTGGTTGAGATAGCACCTAAAATCGATATCGAAAAAAAATATTAATTTTCCATGTACAATATATACGGTCATTTCGATCAAGCTTTGAAATAGTAAATAGTACGCTACAGATGATTAGTAGGCAATATCGAAAAGCGATGAAATAAATAAAAAAATCCCACAGTTTCGATACAACTACAATCTCCTGTCCCTGAAACGACATCAGAAGTCCAATTTTGCCCCGGGGTATTACGTCTTCCCCGGCGGCGTCGTGGATCCGGCGGACGCGGATTTGAAATGGAACGATCTCTTTGCGAAATTCGGTTTCGACAAAACTAGCTTCGCACCCCTGTTTTCGGACAACAACGCGCGGCCGCAGATACTACAGTCGCGACCGAACGAGCTGCCTAAGGAGATTTCCCTGCGTATCACGGCTATTCGAGAGACTTTCGAGGAATGCGGCTTGCTCCTCTGCAAGAGATCGAAGGATCCCAGGAATTTGTGCGCGCAACACGCGCCAGGTATTGCACGCTGCCAATTCAAATTTATACTTTATCTATTACATATTATGCATTTATAATGTAAGTCATTCTTTCTGGTATATAGATGTCAACATCTTGAATATTAGAACGGCGGTCTTGAATATTCCGCAATCTTGAATATCGATTCAAGATTTATTTCAAAGGATAGATACATACTGTTTCGTTTAAACGATCGAGCCAATTGTCTAACCGATGATCCAAATCCCAGTTTCAGAAAGAGAGTTGCAAAATTGGCAGGCTAAGGTGCACACCAATGCGACGGAATTTTATACCCTGTGCGAGAGATTCAAGTGTTATCCCGATCTGTGGTCTCTCCACGAATGGAGTAACTGGCTTACACCTACCTACTTCACGGGAAAGCGCTACGATACGATGTTTTTCTTGGCTTGTATGCCTTACATGCCAACAGCTTCGTTCGAAAGTTTAGAGATGGAAGATTTAAAAGTATGACTTTGAATGTACTGTGAATTTTAGTATGTAACACGATTAACGATTAATTCTCATGGTAAATTTAGTGGGGTACGCCGAAAAATTTTCTAGATCCTACTGCAAAGGTAAAACTTCCACCGCCACAGCAATATGAAATTGGGAGAATAGCAAAGTTCGAGAGTATAGATAATCTATTAGATTTTGCGATCGAACGTAGTAAAGTTGGCGTGCAAACCGTTCTTCCGGTATGTTAGATAGCGTTATACATCTTTCTACTTGCTGTTGCATTACGTTTGCTCTTTATTTTCTTGCATAACTGGATATAATAATCAATTCCTAGGTGCGTATACAGCTGAGGGATGGATTTATACACACCCTTCCAGGGGATTCGATGTATCCCAAATCCGTGAGCTGGTCCGAGAAGCAAGTAATCGATCGGACGGATGTAACGCTGAAGGAACTTCGAGAAATGTCACCCGTAATAAATCGAGTAGAATTTACGAATTTGGAAGTACAAAACGTTTTTGTACAAAACTTTGCAAGTATAGAAGGTCATGTGTCTCCTATTGCTTCGGAAACTGTGCTTGCATCATCGGCAGGTGCAAAATTGTAACTACGTACATAGTCAATCTTATTGGTATACGAAAAGAGGAGAAACTGTTCTTTCTACTTTCGCCTCTTTACATTAATAATTACACATATTTTTAAACAACCATAAGCAATAATCTTGCAAATGTATAAATAACACAATGGAAAAATATACTATCATATTCCGCAAATTTTCCCGACTTGTCCGTTCCGATGTTGCATTCCCATTTCTGTCTTCTCAATTCGAATATCTACTTTATCTTCCAATTGACATCACGGATGCCGTTACTGTATGCCTTTGGAAGAGTTTTACACGAAACAGAGAAACTTGCAAATCGTCGTACGTTGTTGTTGGCTTTGAAGTTGGACTCTGAAGGATATGGCGCAAAAAATGGGCGCGAAATTTTCCAACATGGTGGTAAAGATTAAGAAAGTCAGACCAATTCCAGAATAATGTCGTCGAAATCCATGTGTCGTAATTAAATTATTATTGAAAAAGTGTTTCCGAAAAGGCACATAACAGCTGCAGGTTTGGATCAAATACTTTCGAGAAGAACAAAAAGACGTTCGTGTCTGTTGTGTTATGGAATAATCACGGAGCGCTATTATCGTATTTACTTGTTCATAGAGCAATGGATTACACGCCGATACATAAGCGGCGACGACAAACGATTAACGCCGATGTAAATAACCTGAAAGAAATATATCCATGCGATTTGTCTATGTACGATGTACCGCCAACGGGCGAGATATCACTGGTGGAGTTTCAGGACTTAGGTCTCGAAAGATTGAAAGGTAATTGTCGTAATTACTTTACAGTAGGCTTCTAATTCTTTTATAACCTTCCACTTTTACCCTATCACTTCTATCATCAATAATCGTGTACGTAATGATTTTATTCAGTCCTGCAGTTAGTGGAAATTAATGCCCAACGAACGGATCTAAAAACGGCGGATGATCGAAAAATTGAATTGAGTAACAGCCTTTCTAAGGATGGGTTGAAACACTTTGTACGCCTTTTGTACGCTTCTGGAAATAAGACCCATGCGGAGCTGGATTTGCAGGCCAGAAGAAGGGATTGCATATCTCACTTTATAATGAGGTTAGCGTATTGCCAAGAACCAGATCGTAATGCGTGGTTGATCAATCAGGAAGTAGAATTATTTAAATTAAGGTTTTCTTCTTTGGATAAGGATGGAGTGGAATATTTACATAGTACCAATAATTTGGACTGCTCCCAAGTATGTAACATTTGAATAGAATGTATTGGTTTATTAAAATCTTTATTCGTTGCATTTTTCTGTACCTTGAAGATAACGCAAGATGAAAAAGAGGAAATCAGGGAGGAACTTTATGCGTCCACTTCTAAGGTTACGAACATAGATACGGCGGACTTTTACAAGGTGCCATTCCATAAAGTTCTTGATTTGGTTAAAAGCAGAAGAATATATCTGAAAGAAGGCATGGCATTTATCCCGCAGGCAGATTTAATTTCATTGTTCGTATCTTACTTCAAAAAGAATTTAGTTGCAGGTCTAGAGGTATAAATTTTATATAAACAAACGTAATGTTTACAGAGGTAAAATTTGTATACTCTCTTTTACAGAGCGCAAAGGAATATCTTTCCAATATATCCGACGACGAAAGATTATGCTCGTACATCAAATCACTTCCAGGATCATTTTCTGGAATGACCCGTGTTGTATGGTCTTCTACAACCACACCTATCGAAAAGTTGGACGAAGTAATTACGTACCGCGTTTGAGACTATGAGATGTGTCATAGCGATGCTGATAGGATTACTTATGGTCATATTATTTTTAGCTATCAAAAAGTTCTTATCCATTATGTATGAGAACTCTTCACGAAAACCTGCGTACCAACCATCATCTAAAAAACAGTGGACGTATACAGTATGGCTTATTCATTAAAGGTATTGGCGTAACTTTAGAAGATGCATTAGCTTTTTGGAAAGCCGAATTTACAAAAAAAGTAGATCCAAATAAATTCGATAAGGAGTACGCATATAGCATACGGCATATGTTCGGCAAAGAAGGCAAGCAGACAAATTATACGCCCCTTGGTTGTCAGAAAATTATAACGTCTTCCGTCGGACCTGGCGAACATCATGGTTGTCCGTACAGACACATGGATACCGACTCTTTACGCCTTAGGCTATTGAGTTGTGGATTACCGCCTCCTAGTATGGTCCTCTTCGTATAAACTTACAAAGAAGCACAGAGCAAAGAGGCACATTCTGATACGTTATACAATATTACAGGTATTACGGAAATAATAACACTGACCAAGGCCGGTCATTATATTCTAGCCTGTACAAAATACTTTGAAACCGCACACAATCGACCTCCGGAAAAGCCGTACGTTCATCCTAACGCATATTTCATGGAAAGTCGAGCTATTCTGGCTAAGGATTTTGAGAATACCGGTAACATAAAAATTATTATGTATAAAATATGCGTATCGCTTATTTAATAATACCGTTTCGTTTAAATAGATACAGATGGCCTTCAGAAAGTTTCAAAGAGCACAAGGGGATTGAACGACAAAGTTAACATTACCCCTGTAAGAAGGAACGAAAGGACCAGCGTTACCCCATCTCAGAGAATGGACGTTATAAATAACACACCCTCGAGAAGCAGAGATCCAAATGGTACCCCTTCGAGGAGATTAAACGAAACATCAGCGCGAAAAACCATTATGAAGCCGATTATGAATATGGATGAAAATCTCAACGATGAGCAAATTGCGCAATTAATAGACGATTACTAACGTAGATACTTTGGACATATATTTTTATACCATCGCCTTTATATACCTTCAAATAAATAATGTACTTTTATTATATCTAAACGATAGTACGTCCATTATTTCTAAACCCTGCAACGTCATACGTAGCTGCTCACTTCCTTTAGGCTACGTTTCGGTAAATAGTTTCTTCTAACGTCGCGGACCATCGATTCAACGAGTTTACTCAGATCGTATTTGTGTCGCCACCCCCAATCTCCTCGCGCCTCGCTATCGTCGAAAACTTGCGGCCAGCTCTCCGCTGAAACGGTAATAATATTGGGCTAGAACAAAAAGAAATCCTACGAAATCATGGAGAAATATTCCCAGCATACCGATGTATTGTCGGCCATCCGGCTTATAAGTGATCTTCAGGTCTGGGATGTATTTCATAAGTTCGGTGAATAATTCCTCGGGCGTAAAGCTCATGGCGGTTACGTTATAAACCCGTCTTTGCAAACGTTCCTCGGGCGTATTTAGAAATTGAAATAACGCCGACAAACAATCTTCGATGTACATCATGGGCAACCTAGTATGGGGTTCCAAGTAGCACTCGTATTTTCCATTTTGCAAGCCCTCGTAGAAAACGGCTACGGCATAGTCTAAGAAAAAGTCTCGATTAGAAACCCTGATTTCGATAACGTCTCGCCATCAACTTTGGGCTCTTGTCCGACGCTACCGTACCTTTCTCGCCAATGCTTTTACCATCGTATTTACGCATCGAGGATTAAGGGAAACGCAAAGCGTGATCTCACGGCATATGATCAGAAGACGCTGCATAATTCGCCAGAACTATTGTCCTTGAGAAACGATGGATCGCATCGTTACGCAATTACCTTAATCGTGATTGGAACGTGCTCTACTTCTTAGGCAAAAGAGGATCTTTAGCGGTAATGCCGCATTTGTCAACCGCCATATCGGCCACTTTTTCCACGGCGATTTTCGTCGTAGCGCAAAGTACGTACAAGCGTCGTTCGGCGAAAAAGGTCGGGCTAGTGGAGAAAAAAGCGTCGAATCGCGAAAGGTTCCTCACCCGTGGTACCGCCGCCCGGCGGATCGCTGCTGATCACACCCGGAAATCGAAGGCAGCGGAAGTCAAGGCCGAATTTGTGGTGATAGTACTCGCCCAAAAGTTCGGCGTGAACCTTGCTGACCCCGTAGATCGTTCGCGGTCGTTGGATAGTCACGTTCGGGGTGGGATTGCGCGGCGAGTCCGGGCCGAACGCGCCGATCGTCGATGGTATGAATATTCTCAGATTATACTGCTTCGCCAGCTCGATAACGTTGTGCATGCCTGTAGCGGGCAAAGTTTTTAAGCGGCGATAATTGATCCCTCGCCGTTGAGAAACTAAGGCACCCTCGAGCATCGGCAAAAACCGCGGGGACTTTCTCCCTCGTTACTTTCCACGGTAATCACGTTGGCGATATAACTATCGTCGTAATGACAGATTTACTCGTTAGCGCGAAATTCCATTTCACCCGAAGGCGGGCTCATAGCCCGGAAAGTTATACCCTGGGGAATATCGTCGCGAATCAAAAGGATCGAGCTTTAGGAGTACGTTGTAAGCAGCGCACGAACATGATGGCACAATCCTTGTCGATGATAATTACGATTGGAAAATTTTACGCGCACGTCGCGAGTGAGCATTGAATCGCAATTCGGAATAATATAGATAGTGCTGGCCTATCGTCTCACCTTCCACGTTGACCCTCACGGCTAATGGAACGTTCTGTTCTCCGACGGCGCTAAGAAGCGCGCTGAAATGTATGAGCCAATCGACTCTATAGTCCACCACGATTTTTTGAAGACCCTTGAAATCGAGGATGTCGGCGAAGATGAAGGGGCCGTTCGCCAGACTCTCCTCCGAGGGCTTGATGATGTCCGACAAGATCACATTCTCGTTACCGTAATTTTTACGTAGCAATTTGGCGCATTCCGTGCCCAACTGACCGAGGCCACCTGACGCCCGTTGGATGGAAGGCAAAAGTCAGTATCGTAAGAAAAACTATATGAGCAACGAGTACGCGTTGTTTCGAGCGTTCTGCGAGATAAACGTCTTGCTCGAGAATCGCATGTTTACCCGTGATGAGTATCCTTGGTGATTTATCGGCGCAATCGAATCTCCCGTTTGCGCCTGCCTTGATCTCCTTGCACAGAGGATTGATCGCCACGTGGACGTTCCTGGAAATATTTTTTATAGCGCACCGAGAAATTCGTACCAAACTTTTCTGCCACATCGTTTCGATCGATCCGACGAATGTCAGGATAGCGAGGAAGGCGACACTTTGTTTATGCAAAAGTACCGCGGGTCCTTGGAAATCGAGTATCCCTTGCGCAAACTTGGAGAACGGTATTGCCTTTTATGGAAAATAACATCTATCGAGGAGCGTGGATCGACGGTAACTCTATGATGTAGTTGGACACAAGAACCTTTCTCAGTTCACTGCTAATATACAACTGGGAAAGGAGCGTATAATCATACCATATTATATTACGGTTCATTCTGAAAACCAGTTAGACCACACGCGTATCCTCGAGCACATAGTTGCGCACCGACACAGATTGTTTCCTACGTATATCGATTGATGTCCATGGTGGGGGGCAGGCTCGTTGCAATAATAAACAATACCTTGCACGTATAAATTCCGAGAATCCTAAAAGACGTAAATAATACTCTCGAGTATTGCGTTATTCATGGGAAACAGGAACAACGCTAAGATCGTTACTGGATGAGGCAAGTCCTACAAAAGTGTAGGTTCTTCCAATAGCCAAAAAAACAGTCCTTATGGATTATCCTAGCTGTATTTCCGAGTTCGATCACAAAATCGGCCATGACATTAGAGTGCGGACATAGAGCACTGGCTCTCAATCTCCCCCGCGAGAAGTCTACGCGTGGAAAATGACGGCACATGTTCGAATCTGAATTTTGGGTAGCAACGGAGGCTTGTCCTTATTAACCAATAGTGTGTTGCCGAGTAGGAGATCGTACGATCTGAAACCGGTTATTGCCGAACATTATGTCCCAAGGATAAAACATTGGACCAGGAAATTATGAGCGAAATAGAACCGTTAAAGCATAGACGGATCTCGAGATTTTTTAAGGATCCAAGTCACAACGTGCCATCGATTGAAACAGAATTATTCTTGACACTCGTAAAATAATATTGCATCATAATGACCGTTAGCGACACGTTAGGGCCTTCATAAGCACACCCTCGTACAAATATCTATGCTCGTGTCAGTATTCGACGTAAGTTCGACGAGATTGAAAAAAAAGGAAATGATCCTACAAGAATATCGCGTTTCTAATCTTTTTTACCATACGTACGACTCGAACATATCCATCCATCAGGCGCGGTACCTTCACTTTCAATTTACCGTCATCGATCGGCGCAACCTCTTGAGCGATGGTGGCAAGAGGGTCATTACCGTGCCTGCAAACAAATACTAGGGGCACCGCTCTTACGACTGGATACGCGTATTCATAATTGCCCTTAAACCTTGAAAGTTTGCGAGCAATCCAAGCCCCTGGTTTTCGGAAAGTCTCCACGGACGATCGTTCTCGATTTTGCTCACTCATTACCATTGCCAAGGGTCGAATTAAGGGTGTCGGAGGCCAAAACTGTCGGTTGCCGGCGAATTATTTGACCGGAAAGATCCGGTGGAAAGGGAAGAATTTCCTGGAAGCGTGTCTTCACGGTTGCTGGACACGCACTTCGCAATTCTCTTTTCGTCCCGCTCGCCATCACCCACGCCACAGTCATCTTCTCCCCTCGACTTTGTGCAGCGGCACGCTTTTTTTCACCGGGCCTCTTCGTGCAGTTAGCTAGTTAGTACCGATCTGTAACGAGAGCCTCTCGTCCACTTCGTCCGTCCGGTGTGCACGAACCGTCCTTTACGCGCGGAATCAACGTTCGCGAGAAATCGTTTAAGAAAGTTCCAAAAGGGATTCTTCGGAAAGAGGAAGAGCCATCGACGAATCGAGAGTTTGCATTTGGGGGAAAAACTGCGAGAAGTTGTGTCGGGTGACAGTGTAACGAGGAAGGTGAGGAAGTCTTGGCCGTACAATTATATGGAGGTTTTAAACGCTTTTAAGAAACCTAATTTTTTAAAACGATTATTTCTTTGCGCGTAAATCCATGTTGTCATTGCTTTAATTAATTCACGGTAAATCGGCAGCGAGAGATGTTTCGACGTACTTCCGCATAACTGTGTCGAAATGTCATCGACGCTCTTTGCATCGATTTGCATTCTGGCTTTTCGGCAAGAGGTGTACGACCTTAAAAGTCGGCTGAGAAGCGCATATAAAATGGCATTGATACGGTCAGGAAGAAGTGGAATAAGCGGTGTTCGGCTAAACAAGGAAGCGCGAATCACTTTCACCCGAATCGTGTACGATCCTCGTCGTTTGACCGAAGTTACCTACTATGACGATAACAATGAAAATGAAGGTGCAGCTGCACCGATCGAGTCTCTATACGACATTGTAAAATACGATACGAGTCTATCCAACGACCGATTACGTCGGGCTTCCGATAGAAGTTACGCGAACCGCTATTCACCTCCGATATCCACAAAAGGCTTTATTTACGTCACGAACCGCTTCAAAATTGGGCCGAGCCACGTAGAATCGCCGAAGATGAATAGTCGTAATAGTCGCATATATATATATGTATATCCAAAGATTTCATTAAATCACAGACATGCCCCGATTCCGACCGAAAGCGCAATCGTCCTTACAACTGGATTTCACGAAAGAAATTCAAGTTTTCCTTCCGCAAACGCGGTACAAAGTGTGCCATCGAACGCTATGGAAGCGCGGCATGTTGGACGAGAAGGGATCCTCGTTTGTCCTTAAAGAGACACATCGACCATCTTAAATCGTTCATCCAGGATTATCCCAGTATCGACATTCTTCATGTCCCGGTGACTTTCTAGGTCGGCCGATTGTTCGCCCGTACTTACGGAAGGCGGATTATGAAATGCAAGTGTTCACCCGTGACAATATCCCCTGAAAATCCCTTTGTTTTTGTCGTAGAAAGTAAACGACGAAGCTCGATAGCCTTTGTCATCGTCGATAGGATTGCAAATCAATGGCCCCTATCGGCCCTTAATTCGAGACATACGTCATTATGCACAGAGCTTTACAGCGCGAGCCGACGTTAACGCAGGATTTTCTCGCTGAGGCGTTTGTCACGGCAACGAGTAATACATCGACGGCGCCTTGGCGCGACAGCGCAATTATTACGGACGACGATTGTCCTAGCGGTCTTTAGCTTTGCTTACGGTACGAAGCACCAATTTTGTCGTATGCGACCGTGACGCGTGTCCCGCGTGTACACACGTGCGTTGCCCGGTTTACGCACGAAACCCACCGTGACTCCTTGTGGCCGATAGTTAACGCGTTCGCCGCCAACTAGGAGATATCTCGAAGCGTTTAGCTGCCAAAACGAGCTTTTACCAAAAGAAGACGTTCTTAATGTCCTCGGCGGCGAGCGTATTAACGCCTCGAAACACAGTTTCTCGCACTTACGTTTCCTTCCTCTTGACAAACGCTTACCCTCGGTTACCCTGCTCCCCCGTCCGCCGCTCCTATCGGGACTGGCACACATTTTGTTCCGATGCTCCGTCTCAGGGCCGAGCTATTGCGTACTTGGGTGCGACATTACGAGATCGGTGCTCAACCCTGAAGGAAATTGCGAAATGCGCCTTGGGATCTGCCCGACAAATTTCTTTAGGATTTCTGGAAATGGGTTTGATTAGGCCTCGGTATGGCGTAATGGGTACTAAGTAATTCCTGCTAAGGAGCCGTGAGCGGGCTCGGTAAGAAGGTCGCTTTAAAGGCTCGATGGGGAGTGGTGGGCGATTGGAAATGTTTAATAATAAAGTCGTGCAATGTCCAATCGAACCGGAGATTAGCCGCGAACTACGGAGATTTGTGGCGAGACTAAAATTCGGCAACGATATTCGTAGAAAATGTGGGACTGCTGGCCGCAACCGTAGACCACGGTCCAAATGCGCGATGTTTAAACCATCGGAGGGTGGAGGTTTTCTGATACTCGGCTGGTTCCTGGCAGTGTACTCTGTCGGTGCTAGCGCCCAGCTGGGCTCGGAATACGGATGCCCTCCTCAGGAGAGGATCCTACCCTGTAGATGCTCGACTCGCGACATGGAGGTCCAAATATGGTACGCAAATCGAAATTCCATTCGACGGTACGCGCATCGTATCTCGACTATCCATTGCAAAAAAATACACCGAACGGATACTCGTGTTCCCTCGAAACAGGTGCAGTCACAGCGAACTGCCGAAAGTTCTGGAAGGTTTGAAAGCGGTTAGCCACTACGTGGATCGACCCGTCGACGAGTTGATCCTCGAGAACAACAACCTGCCTAGTCTACCGGGAAAAGTGTTCGCGACATTACGCGTCTTGCGTCTGATGCTCCGAAACAATCGTCTCGAGCGAGTGTCGTCCGGCTGGCTGGAGGGTCTCCACGATTCCCTGCTGGAACTGTTCGTCGTCGAACCGGACCTGAGGTCTCTGCCGGTCGACAGCCTCGAGAATCTTCAGGGTCTCGAGGCGGTGACGCTCCAGAGTCGCGTGATGAAACGTCTGCCAGGATTTTCCGGGTTGCCGAAGCTCAGGTACCTTCAGATCAATTCTCCGGCCCTACTGGAGCTGGCGCCCAGGAACTTTCGCGACTTGTCGAGCCTCGAACAGCTCCACGTCTTCGGCAGTCCGCGTCTCGTCCGTCTAGAGGCCGGTCTTCTTCGAGGACTGCCAAGATTGGAGCTGGTGAACGTCACGGACTGTGGCATCCACTGGATACATCCTCGAGCGATGATCGATTTGCCGGAGCTGAAGGAAGTGGCCTTGGCAGGGAATTCGATCGTCGATTCGGGGATGGTCGGCCGTGCCTGCATGGATTTACCATCCTTGTCCGTGATACGCCTCGATCGAAACCGCATAAACCGCCTGGGAGAAGGTTCCTTCGTCGATCTTCCGGTCCTGACACGCTTGTATCTCTCGAGGAATCACATAACCGAGATGTTTGCCGGCGCGTTTCAACGCGTGCCAGCCCTGAAGACCGTGGACCTTAATCACAATTTGATACATCGCATACACCCGGAGTTTTTCCCTCGAAGGCCTGGAAATGTACTCGAAGAGATTTGGCTGATCGACAATGATCTGAGCCACGTGGCGGAGATACGATCCGTTCTGGAGGCTCTGCCAAGACTGAAGTTTCTCGATGCGAGCCATAATCAGCTGGAGGAGATTCCGTTCGGTGCTTTGAGGGGACATCCCACGTTGGAGAGGCTTCATCTGGATCACAACAGGCTGGCATTCCTTCAGAGAGAGACGTTCACGGCGATGCCTGCCCTCAGAGAACTGAGACTGAGGAACAACTCTTTGTCGAATCTGCTGGAAGCACCGTTTTGGAACTTGCCGGCATTAAAGGTATATTTCATTTGTTCTCAATAATAGAATTATCGGTAATGACGAATTCGAAATTTGAACGAAATCGATCGATCGATGTCGTACATTGAAAAGGTATATTAGCGTTTAATTAATGCGTAATCGCGAAATGCGATTGCAGGGCTTGGACCTTTCCGAGAATTACTTTCGGCATATAGAACCACGGTTGTTGGCCAATCTACCGAGTTTGAGACGATTGGACATGAGCGGAAACGCGATTGGCTTGATAGAGCCCGAATCCTTTCTCGGAACACCAGCTCTGGAGCACGTCAACATTTCGGGAAATGCTCTATCCGTTCTGCACCCTCTCACGTTCCGACACCTAATCAACTTGTACGAATTGGACGTTGGTTGGAATCGAATGCTGAAGATCGTTCCTGGTCTACCGAGGAATATCGAACACCTGCACATGCCCATGAACAGAATCGTCGCGCTGTCCAATCCCTCGTCTCAGGATTTGGCACTGTCGGTCCTCAGATCCCTGGATCTAAGTGCAAACGGCATTGAAAGGATACCACCGGGAAGTTTGGCCGATTTGCCCAATTTGAGAAAATTGAATCTCGGTTACAATTCCCTGAGGCTCGCAGAGGACGGAGTCTTCGACGGTTTGACCCGATTGGAGCAATTGGATTTGAGGTACAACCGACTGTTGACCCTACACGGAAGGAGCTTTAGACCTCTCAGGTCCCTCATGGATCTGAACCTTCGAGGAAACAGATTGGAAGTCCTGAGGCCTGATATTTTCCAGGAAAACGTTCGATTGCAAAGGGTCGATCTCAGTCGGAATAATCTCGCGCAAATACCTCACGCGACTTTCGCAAATACCAGGTAAGGAACTCCAAGTTCTATTTACGTTTTAATCAAATCCAACGCGATACTTTAAACGTATATACAATTTCTCCGACATCCTGAAATTATACGCGTTTGGTACCGATACCGAAGTACTTTATTGATTTAATAGCGATCAAAATCCATTCTGTCAAAGACGGTATCCTTCGCCGCACCGCGATCTTGTCAAAGAATAACGCGTTCGGGTTTTTCTTTGGTCGTTCTCCACACTGGCACGTCGGTAGAAAAGCAGTTTCACTCGTGTTTACTTGGTTGCATCACCACTAAATTGGTACCTAGAAAGTTCTCCGAGCTCGCGTTAAAGTTGCCTTCCCGTCGCACCCGTACCACTATCCTGGCGTGTCGCTTAATTCGCGCGTTCCTTTTTTGACGTACTTCGACCCTTATACTTTCGCACTCTCCGCGCGTGGAAATATCGACGTTCGAGATTTGAACAAAATTACACAGGTCCGATATTCGTATTTCATCCTACCGAATATTACCGATAAGGTGGATTATTCGACAGGTGCGCTATTACTCGAAATACGGAAAAAATGTAGCGTCTTACGGCCCTCGAGTAAAATTTATCCGTACATCCGAATCGTCGAAGGTCGTGTCTTTGTCTCGCAAAGGCAAGCTACCGATCTCGCTTTTAAGATTAGACTTATCGAACGCAATTTCGTTGACAAAACCGGACACGGCCCTCCCTTTTGAACGGTTCGATGCCAAACGGGGGAAACGACGTTAATTGCAGAGACCTCCGTGAGCTGTATGCGTCGCACAACACTTTGACCGAGTTACCCGGATCGCTGCACGGCTTAACGGCTCTCCAGGTCCTCGACTTGAGCTTCAACAAGCTGAACATCCTGTCACCGGAAACGCTGAGCAGCCTGGCGTCCTTGCTCGAGCTGAAGCTCGTCAGAAATCGCATTCGCGAGCTGCGCGAGGGTGCCTTCGACGGTCTACCTCGGCTCTCCCTGATCGATCTCGAGAATAACGATCTCAGGGTCGTCGAAAGAAACGCCGTTAGAGCCTTGCCAGAATTGCAAGCCGTCAGGCTTGGAAAAAATCGGTTACAGGTAACTCGTTTTTCGAGCCTTTTTCTTCGAGATTCTTCTCTTGGTATTATTTGTAAGGGTGACGCGGTATGTCGTTTAACGTTCGTATCTCGATAGAACGCGCTCTTGTGTCGTAGAACATTCCAAGCGGGGCGTTTTCCGAGCTGCCACTGCTTCAGAGCGTTGAACTGCAAGAAAATCGTATACAGGAGATTGCCAGTAACGCCTTTATCAACGTGCCTCATCTTCTTTTCCTAAATCTCAGCCATAATCATTTGCCTTCGTTGGAGTACGTCGGTCTGGAAAGTCTTCGATCGTTAGAGGTTCTAGACCTGAGCAATAATCGTTTATCCAGAGTGTCCAGCGATAGCTTGGCATCCATGGAATGGCTGGTCGAATTAAAGGTAAGGGGAAAGTTTCTTCGATCGTTTCTAACGTAAGAACACTCTGCAATGAAAGGACAATTCTGCGCCGCGTCAAGCGGCGGCTTTTCTAGAAAATGTAGGATAACTTTATTGGCCTTGTTCGTCAAAAGTTAATTGTCCTCTTTAAAAATAAATCCCAGAGTTAAAAATAAACGACGTTTGCCCTTGTGTTCGATAACGCAATAAGACTTGCCGAGGGAAGTGCACAACCGACGGTCTCAAAAATGTCGGAGCGGGGGGAGGGGCGGGAGGTTTGGTAATAGAGAAGAATACTTTCTCGCCGAGAGTGAAACTTCTCCGTGAACCGTGGTACGAGGCCGCTCGTTATGCTAGGAGAGCAATTATTCGTATAGCTGCATCGTTAATTAAGGAGATAGCGTGGCGCTTTACATACGTTTTCCATTTTGATCGCAGATGGACAACAATCGGATCTGCGCCATCCATGGCTCCCCGTTTGACGAAATGCCGAGGTTAAGGGTTCTCAGTTTAAGAAGCAATCGGATGGCTTCGGTCTCGGAAAGCGCGTTCAAGCGATTGAGATCCAACATTGCTGTTCTCGACATCGATGGTAATGAGTGAGTGAGTGAGTGAGTGAGTGAGTGAGTGAGTGAGTGAGTGAGAGAGAGAGAGAGAGAGAGAGAGAGAGAGAATTTTTTCTCGACGCATAATTATCGATTTAAGTCAAATTTATTCCCAAAGTCTCTCGACCCGACAATGCTACTTTTTAGCGATGGAAGAAAATATTTCTCCTGGGCGGTTGGCCGCTACTTTGGCAGGCATCTACTCCTGTGGTTTTTCTACAGAATACATCAAATTGTGTTCGATATTGCAACAGGCAATCCTCTTTCCTGTTCGTGTGGCATGTTGTGGTTGAGAGGCTGGCTGCAGCAGGCGTCTTCGGAAGGACCGAGGTGCGCCGATGGATCTCTCTTTAAAGAAATCCGGCTCTCTCGGCAGGACTGTCAACGCGAGAGGCAGATAGAGCCAATCCATCCGGACTGTGAAACCGAGTCCATCGCCGCCGCCGTTTCCCCCGTTTCGCCCCTTTCATCCCCGGGTGAGTGCGACGATCGAACGATATTCGAATCGACGCTTTCGATACTCCGTTCTCGCAATTCCAAAGAATCATCGAAAAAGGGAGCCGCTTAATTTCCAAGTTTGATTTTCCATCAGTATTCGCAGCGACGGAGATGGTACCGCTGCGGATGAACTTAAAGAATCCGTCGACTCGTAAGCCAGCTACCTTTCCGGAAACGGATTACTTCTACGAGTACCTGGACTATCAGCCGGACAACAAAACCGATGCGGCGAACGGGCCTACGTATACGTCGACTCAAGCAAGCGTCAGGCCGGTAAACGAACCCGCGAAGATGACGGTGCCGCCGGAAAGACAGAAGGATCAAGGCCCGAAGAACGACACGGTTCCTGTAAAAAACTCTCAGGTTCCACCTTCGCCCAGTACGTCCGGCTTCACCTTCTTCGGTGTACCACTGCCGAGTTTGAACTTCAATCTCTGGGGAAACTCCGGCAGAAAGGCGGAGAGGAAGGAATATTCCGGTGGAAGACCAGGAAAAGGACGATACAGGGTCTTCCCACCCACGGAACCGGAGATTCACCGTGGCGGCTTCGTGCCTCTACCACGCGGACAGGGCGGTTTCGTACCGATAATCGATCCGAGACTCGTCTACGAGAGGCACCTCAGAAACGAAACCACGAGGAACTCGGGGCGTCAGAATGCGAGTGTCGTGCAGATGCAGGAGGAGCGCAAGCGTTGGAAAAACGGGAACGGCACCGTGATCAAGGTAGAAAAGACGGGCACGAGAACGAGCAGACCTCGACCGGTGATCAAGGAGCGTGAAGAATTGTCCACCGCGTCTAATGCGGAGCGCGTCATCGATTTTCGGAGGACTGCTTTTAATTCGGGGAAAAATAGGTAAGTTTCTTTTCGAAGAAATCACGATTGTACCAAGCGTCAACGCTACCTTTCGAATTTTTTCGTGTCTATACGCAGTTCAAAAATATCCACGAGTACCGCGAAGAGCTTGGAGATTTCGACGACGACGCAGATTACGTTGCAACGGGTGGAGGAGACGTCCGTCTCCACCGAGATTTCCAAAGAGGAGAGTTTGGAAGATAATTTGCACGAGAATACGGATGCGGAGAGGACGGAAGTCGAAGTGGCTAGCAAGATCGTGTGGACCACGCCAAAGACGATATTGGAAACGTCCAAAAACACGCCCCTCCGAGAAACGATGGAGAATAACGCAAAAACAACGACGAAAGATTCTCATTGGAACCCTAAGAACACGGAACATAGACGAGTGACTTCGACCACGACCAACGTAAATTCTCTAAACGAATCCACAGGTAAGCTAGGTAAATTAGTTTCCAAAGCGGCTGATGCGCCAGATGTGCCATATTCTTTCCGCTGACCGATGTCATAACATTTACTATCACCAATTCCTCTTCCCTCGACATCGTTTTGCGAGGAAGCCTGCAACATCCTACATACGAGAAAATATAAAAAATTCGTGTGATCGTAGGCGATACCGACGTAACTTCAACAGCTCGACCATCCTATATCCCATCCTCGGCGACAGCTTCGACGACAAATCGATACAAGGAGACTTTCGGCATCTCTTCTCATTCGCCCAGAGAAACAGAGGCCTCTGCCTTGTCGGCGCTTTTGATACCAGGCGGTCAAGTGCCGTCTTCCTACTCGTCACCGAGCTTGCGACCTCTTGGAAGACCAACGATAACGAAAGTGCCCTCGCCGCATCACGGCCAAACCGCGGAAAGAAATCACACGGCGGAGAAGCAGGTGTTTCTAGCCACTCAAACCAGCGCTCTGGAGAAGGAACCGAACGGACAAGAGACTTCACCGGACGAGAATGCCAAGGTTATCGAGGACAGTGCCTTCAATTGGTACTTCCAGCATTATAACGACTCAAGCTTAGAACCTTACGTAGGCACAGTTTACAGCGGAAGTAAAAAGACTGGTGCGTGCGTATGGGTATTCTTGATCCAAATGTACCTTATACTACACGACCGTCGGTAATCGGAGCATAACGATCTACCGTGGATGGTCTTACTCGAATTGGACTAAACCGAATACTCGTACGTTACTTACTTTAATAGACGTTGAATGATCTTGAGGAAGAACGAGTTGAAGGATTATCGGGTGACTCGAAAAATCAGATGCGCTGTAAGCCTGTTAATAAAAAACACTGTATGTATCTTCAATCACGCATTACACATGTGCTCGCACGAGGACACACCGCATTGAGGTATACAATGTTACGCTCCGTGGATCGTTTCTGAGAATTAAGGTACCGGGCACCGCATGTACGAACGATCTTGTACCGCGTTTCTTGGCAGGAATGACCTGTGTATATTAACGACACAAAAATAAATATTAAGTTATGCGAATGCTTGGATTTTTATTCGTAATGCAATGTATCGTTCGTGAAAGCTTAGTGTTCCTAGAAAATACAGAACAACTGCGTGTGTCGATGCAGAGGGCTTCCGGGATAGCGTATCTGATCGGAGTGCCATTGAAATAATGAAGTGGTTGAAAATTTCAGTACATTACATAAAAGTTACTTTAGTCGATTTGGAGTTGTTGCTTGTTCAATTCGATGGAATATAAATTAAATTATCCGCGGCATAAGAACCGCGTGTGATGATGCGTAAAAATTTCTTAACGCTTATTTTTAGGTATATGTGCTACTTTTTAGGTATTGCGTAGCGTGTGCCACACTCTTGCTATGGTCAAAAATAATGGAAATGCGTAACTGTCTCTGGCTCTCGTATCCTTTATCCAATGTAAATATTCTAAAAAATTCGGACTATGCTAGAACACTTTGTGTGACCATTTCCATTTTCTTTTCCTTTTCAGGGCATTTACTTCGATTAGCAACGATTTTTGTTTGAAATGCTGCGTGTTTCTGTACAGATTGCATACAAACTTCGGCATGATTCCACGCAAAATTAATAACTCCTTGTTGTATTAACAGTCCCGATCGTGCAGATGAGAATTCTTAACTTTACACTCCGTTCACTGATTCTTAGCCTTTGCTTTTTCTTTCTCTTCTTTTTTATCCTCTTCCTTCTTTTCGTCCTTCTTCGTGTCTTTCTTATCCGTCTCTTTCTTTTCCGCATCACGATTGGTTAACTTGTTGTTTATTAAATTGTGTAATGCTATTATAGATCTAACAAGAGCTGCTAGGTATACCACTAACATCTGATCGTTCGTTTTGACGTACAGAGAATCGACAAAGTTACTCTGCGTCATATCTGGCAGCAAGTTAAATATATCCTGTAGCTGATAGATTATCTGATGATTTATCGGCAATTTACCATTTCCAACCTGTAACGAGTCACCTTACGTTTGAATCGTGATACATAAAATATATTGCGATAAGGAGTCATCGAAATAACGAAGGACAAACCTGAAGTAGATAATCTCTAATTTCTCTGATTTGTTCGTGGAGTCCTTTTAGGCCAAGAAGTTGATTCGTGATTCTCTGACTGAGAGTACCGACAGTCGTGTCCTTGATGTCCCTTAATAAATGTTCCACGCCAACCTCCTCCGCCTCCTCGGCTCCAATTTCACTGGGTATATGCTCAAAAGTTTTAGAAGTCGGCGACCCATCCTGTTGATCGAATAAACGTTCTCGTTACTAATGTACGTACAAAGCAACGCAACATAAGCATATCACAATTCTTACGTCATGAACTTCTTCTATAGCTTGATAAGCCTCTGTGGGAAGACCAAGATCTTTCGGTTTGGCATCAATAATCACCAACACAGAATTAGGACAATACTTTCTAATGAGCTCGTTAATAGCAACATCATTTTGGTGCAACTTTGGACCAGTGTGATACCATCCGACTACCTTCTCACGCGCTAAAAATGTGTATAACAACTTATAACGATAAATATCACGTAAAACATTGCGACCATATTTACAATCTTTTCGGGATATTTACCGTTGACCTTCTTAAACATTCCGTACATGTTTTCAAGGTAATCATGGTCGAGGAACCACACACTTTTATCCTTGTCATCCTCATCGAAAGGAACTACGAGAAATAAAGTATCGTAACAACAACGAACAAAGTACGGTTTGTCGATAATACGTGCTAAAATATACGGTGACAAATAATCGATAAAACTGTTTCAGAAATGGGGAAACACGACCGAAATCGGTGGAATCTGACGGGACAATGTTTCTAACCTGCAAAACTGTTTGACACGTCCAAAACGCCTTTGGCGCGCCAGCAACCCAATAAAACACCGACCACTCTCTTCTGATTTCCGATCTTTCCCATACGATTGAAATGATCCACCACGCTCAATAAAACCAGGGGATGTACCACGACTTTCGTCGTCACTACCTCTTGACTCGGCATTTTTGGACGATTCTCTTCGCTTTCCACAATGAACCTAGCCGCACGTTACCGTAAACGAAACACCATCCACGATCATTGACAAATTTGTAAGAAAGATTCGTCCACGGACGATTCAACATAAACAAAGTGGGCGACGCTCCATGGTGCATTCTGGAACTAATAATACATCTTTTTAAAACTTACAATTTATCACGACAAATAGAAAATTGTATTTTCTCTTGCTCGCACACATATCGCCACCGAGAAAGCTAGCGATTATATGCGAGATTATATTTCCGTTTTACTAAATCTATGCGATGAATGTTCAATGGATAATCCATGTTAAATACAGATTTTATTTAAAACGTACAATTTTTTCCACACGACAAGAGATATTGGTGTATATATTTTTATACTCTTCTTTGCAAGCCGCGTTAGAAAGTAAATGCTACAGTTAGCAGCCCTGCCGCAGAAGCACGTTGTCCACAAGTTCGTTTCTCGTTGTCTCGCGCCACATTCCAGCAAGGTACTTGGAATCTAAAATAATCTGATCATACGACGGTATATATCATGTTTGAGCGGGTATCGTTCACCCACGTTTCACCGCTCGTTTAACGTCGTGTCAATAAAGTATAATTCGATCGAATAATATCACATAAGACCCGTAGCTTTGTGCTCGCGTAAAACCGACCAAATCGATTTCAAGGTCTATGTTATACCCAGTACCAACCTTAGGGATTAGAAACACGCGCGTAGTATTCAAATTTCTGACGATAAAAATCTTCGACGAAGCACAGTAACATAAATCATGTTCGCACCTGATTTTTCAGTCCTTGGAATGCCACGATTAGAGAAATTGTTTTTCTTCTTTTATTCCTCGAATCGACTTGGCCACTCGTTAATCGAAAAAAAACCTTTGTAACGACATTGGGCATCATAGCTTAACATTATCGAATACACCGTAATGATGGAACGGAAATAATGTAATCGAGAAATGAGCTTGCACTTAACGAGCGAACGTTATTTTTTCCATTGTACATATGTCTGTAATCCACAAAGCTCGTTTCGCGACGAGCGTACGCGCTCATAATAACGGAAATTTAACGCATCTCAATGATGGTCCGCACGAAATCATTTTGCACGCAGCGAAATGTCGAAACCGATCGTATTCGTGACCGGGAACGCGAAGAAGCTGGAGGAGACGCTGTCGATCCTGGGAAAGAATTTTCCGCGGGAGGTGGTCAGCAGGAAGATCGACCTGCCGGAGTACCAGGGAGAGATCGATGACATTTGCCAGAATAAATGTCGCGCGGCCGCGGAATTGGTGAAGGGTCCGGTGATAATCGAGGATACGTGTCTCTGCTTCAACGCTCTGAAGGGTCTGCCAGGACCGTATATCAAATGGTTCCTCGACAAATTGGGACCCGATGGTCTGCACACCTTGCTGCACGGTTGGGAGGACAAGACCGCGGAAGCTGTTTGCACCTTCGCCTACTGCGAAGGGCAGAAGGGTGATCCGGTGCTGCTCTTTCAAGGTCGCACTCAAGGAACGATCGTAAATCCACGAGGACCGAGGGATTTCGGCTGGGATCCCTGCTTCCAACCGGTGGAATACGACAAGACCTACGCCGAATTGCCGAAGGAACTTAAAAACAAGATCTCGCACAGGAGCAGGGCTCTGGCGAAGCTGAAGGATTATTTCGTGAAAAACGCGGAATACGAGAATAACGTTGGTTAACCAGTTTCCACGAGGCATGACGTAGATTGTATTGTTTTAGGTTTTGTAAGTGCATCGAAATAAATCTCGTTTTCTCATATCCCGGAGATATTCGTAAATTCATTCTCGCCAGCATTATTCTAAAATTCCCACACTCGCTGCGATGAATGTTAATCGTTTTGTATATATTCTATGAATGGAAGGCCACAGTCCGTAATATTTACTATAAAGATTTATTATCGATCGATAAGCTGCTTCCCAAATTTGGCTCGATCAAACCACATCGCGTCGAGCTGACGTTAACGACCAGTATCTTCCTTTTATCGAAGGTGATTCGGTGCTGCAAACAAAAATTATTTACGTCTCGGCGATAGTGGTCTGTACCAATATGTTCGATGCAGTTCGATGCAATTCCGATCCAATCCGAGGAGATCGCGTGGCAACGATATTAAGGGCGTGCGTAGAGTTCTTGCCGAATCGTGATTGCCGCGATGAGCATGCGAATAGATTTACGTTCTTTACGTTTTTTACGCGACGTCTTCGCGTGCCTACGAACGACAAAGACAAAACGCAGCCGTGGTTTAAATAATCATTATGACAAACGTCATAAATATTCGAGATACATTTATCGCTATCATTGTAAAATGACGCAACAAATTTAAATATGTAACCAGGCTTGTATTGCGACCGTAAATAAAAAAAAAATACAATAATCGTGGAATCGTAGTTTTCATTTTATAATCGGTAGATAAGTGACGCTCTATAAATTTTCGACGATCTGCCGTTAACTACGATATTCCGCCAAGTAATATGCTACCTCGTCAAAATCACCTTATCATTTTTTTTTTTTTTTTTGGGAGGGTGAGGGAGAATAACAAAGTTGTTAAAACATATGTTCGCATTACGATTATTGCAGCAAAATCACCGGTAAACAAGCAATTGTTTTTCAATTTTTTTCTCCTTAGTATCAACGATGGACGGTTAATTAGGTTCGTCAATCGCGTTTATTTGCGGCACACCGCTTCGTAATTTATATTGATTATACGCGCGACAAAAATAGGGGTCTGAAATTGAATCGTTTATAGCTGAAAGTTTTCCCTTTGGTTTATAGCCACGATTGCGCGAATATCTGTCGAGACATTGACATTATCGTCTATCATTTTTCGCTCGTATATTCTATGAAATTCCTCTCGTACACCATTGCCCCCAATTGTTCCATCGATGGGGCAAGTACATTGCGAAAAAAAAAAAGAACAATTCTTGCAAGGTTATCGCCAGCTTCGACACCCGGCAAGATGTATTAAATAACGATGGAATATTATTCCGAAGAACAACGGAATATTGAACTTCGAGGATCGTCCACCGTGTCCCGCCCTTGATACAGTTTTATCTTCGTCCGCCAGATAGGTACGTTATTGGATACTCGCGACATGACGAAAATGCAGAAGCTTTCCTACCGTCTTGTCTCATCGTTGTGTTTTTCTCAATTCGGGATGGAGCGTAGATTGGGAGGAATAACGATACGGTAAACAGGATCAATCGAAAAATCGTGAAGGAGCTAAAAATACGCGCGCCGTGTATAAGGCCGCCTCGGTGGGGACTCAGAGCGACGGAGGATGCGCATATTGACGGATACTTATACATCATTCCGGGAAAATCCTCTCTACGCTGTTACGGTTTTTACGGAGGAAAATACATCCGCAGACTGAGATCATCATTGATGTCACGCGTTCTTTATCACCGGCGTTTTGTCACTCGAAGGAGTGCAGTAAGGAGGGGCACGATCCCCGCCGTATTTCTTGGAAGCGATCGTTATATCCGCTACTTTCCTTATCAAATCACCGGATACACGATGAAAATCGACAAAACAATAATTGAGAGCGTAAAGTGGTGGACCCGCGGGGAAGAGAGAAAAATCGCGCCTGACATTATTTTGAAAAATGCCGCTCGCTTGGGCGGGCGTGTTAAAAGTAAAAGCGGCTGCACCGATGCCCGAAAGGGGTTATCTTCTTTGCATTGATTACACCGGCTACGGCTTATGCGTAACACCCTTTCGCGAAGGGGTTATCTGCAGCTTGCACTTTTATACGTTACCGGCAACTACAGATTTTTCGCCTTATAAAAGGAGGAATGTGCCGGCGTGATCTACCAGTCTTTCGCCATGGGTCGGTCCATGATGAATGCCCTCACCGGTAAGTTGCGAGAAACGAAACGTCCTGGCACATCCCTCCCTCCTGAGGCATCGAACACGCGAATAGATCTTTCACCGAGTTATCGTTTTTATTCTTCGTTCTCCTCTTGCGCATCGAAAAGGCGTGTTCCGTAAACGGGGCAATCTGCTATGCGATCCGCGGTACATTTTCGGAGCAATAAAGCTCCAATTCACGAAGAAACCCTCACGGTAATTCGAGAGTCAACGAAACATCGTGTACGCCGTGATATCGATCAAAGCTGTGGAACTTGTCGCGGCTTAATACGCGGCGCTCATTGACGTTTAAGCCGTGGAACTTGTAGTAAGTTGATAAATGGAACCATTAACGTTTCGATGCTTTCCTTTCAGTTTTGCTGGTGTATCTCGCCGCCGTTAATGCTGCATCAGGTATGTTAATTGGAGTAAACGATCCATCGCTTCTCGTCTCCATCGCAAACGATATGACGAGTCGCGATAAACGCGTCAATCGGCATCGATCGACTGTACGACAATTTATTCGGTCCGAGTATCGGTCGAAGACTTAAGATCGTCGTTGAGGTGATTAGCACGACTTAAAAATCCGTCAAATGATACGCGTGTATTCCTGGGTGGATGAATTAACGATCGTGCGCGAAAGTGCTCGCGTAAATCTCCGTATTATTTGTCCCGTCTTATCGCAGTGCATTACCACCGTGGGAAAACGGTGGTGTACAAATATTATGCCGATGTCAAGGCCGGGATCATCGAGCCGGCACCATACGCCTCCCAGTTCGTCCTGGAGGGTGTTCTTTACGTGAGGCACGATACCAGTGATCCGACCTTGAAGAACGCTTACCATGTCACCCTGACCGACGTAAAATCTGGTCTCTACAATGGACACGCCGTCCATCACGAGCGTCTCCACACTGTGCATCCGATCGTGGAAGCTGCCAAGGTCATCCAGGATCCGTTCCTCATCGTGTATAACGAGGAGGGCAAGGTACGAACGCGATTTCCAGCATTGCCTTTTGTTGGTACTTCAATGACACGATGGTATTGAAGCTCTTTTACTTACATCGATTTTTAAAGAATTAAAAAATATATATTAACCGATAAATCGATATCCTTGTAGATCGATCGTAAACAATGACATTGTCAAAGTAAATATCTCCAGAGGTAGAAACATCGATTAAACGAACGAATACCGATTTTAGTTGCACGGTGTGAAAATGTTGGAAAGCGAGAGCGCGTGGTCGAAGAACTTGAAGCAAGGAATAGCCTCCCTGATACAGTTGGATTTAAGCCACATCAACGTGCAGCCGGTCCTAAAGCCGCAGGCCTTCATAACCACCGAGGTAGGTAACGACTGACGGGAACATCCCGTGTACCGATTAATGTTCTCTTTGGTTGTTACCACTAGAAAACCATTCACGGTACCTGCCAAGTGGCTTATAACGTCCACGCGAAGGATCAAGCCCACCCGGATTCTAGCAATGTCTTCGTGGTTAACAAGCTTCACGAGCCCAGGAATTGCTCTCATTTCGTTCAGCGCGTCTTCGATCACGTCGAGTGCAAGAAATGCCACGTCGAGCCCGAGGTAACCTTGGTTATTATCAATATGAACGAATAAACATTATCGAAATGGTGACGATGGATTAACCGCCGCTCTTTGAATCGGTAGGATGCGATGACTACCGCTACAAGGAGAGTCGTTGAAGTAGAGAATACGGACGGAGAACTGATCATCAAGAAACTTATCGGCCACTCGGTGATCAACTATTTCCCTTGGCAGGCAAGGACCGAGGCTCACTACCTTCTCACCAAGTAAGTAATCGAATCAAAGATCAAGCGAAGGTTCTTCGGTACATTTATCGAGCATCTTAATTTATTTTACAGCCAAACGTTGATATACGACCGTGTAGAGCCCATAGCGGAAACTTACGTGGCGCAAGTTAACTTCCAGAATGTCCCGCTCAACCGCGATTTGACTTTTAACAAACCTCAAGGCAATTACGCTATTCACGCCGGGGAAGATCTGACGCAAGGCCGACACATCGTCAAGCTTGACGTGCTAATCCCGAAACTGAAGAAAATGTTAGCCGAAGCCGCAGACTACGTCGAGGAAAATCACTTGGAGGTGAAACAACTGGATTGGAAACACGGACAGACCCTCAACAGGCTCTTGCATACGATGAGTTACATGGATCTTGGATCGTTGGAACAGGTCTACAACGTAATCCAGGACGCGAAGACTCCTCGCGACGTGACCATCAAGTACGCGTATACTTCTGAGTAATTCGACAACATCGATCGAAAGGTATTTCTTTATTTCAAATGTGCAAACATTCGCCTTTCAGGAACATCTTCCTTGGAATGGTTCCCCACGTGGGCACAACCGCCAGTTGCCTCTTTACGCGCAACGTAATTCGCAATCGCAAAGTGTCCAACGTGTCGGCGATCGCGATGCTCAATTGGCTACCGATGCACGTTAAAGTGCCTTCCGAGCAGTTGCTCTTGAAGATGGAAGAGCTTCTCAAGTTGGACGAGTCCGTCTCGTTGGAGGTCAGAAAGGCCAGTATTCTCTGTTTCTCTACCTTGATCCACAAGACGTACCAACACCATCAGCGCGAAGTTCAGAACCCGCTTTTGGATAGATATCTGCAGCACTTCTTCGACCATGTCAAAAGTAATTACCCTTACACCCTGTTATTCTCTATCGTCGTTGCTTCTTCCTGAGCTTGATCGCACTTATTATATTCGCGAAATTGTACTTTTAGACAACCAAACCTATCACATGAAGATGGTATATCTCATGGCTATCAAGAACGTCGGAGTGGGCAATATTCACAAGTTGTTAGAACCGATAATCCGTGGTGAACTGTCGGTGTCCGAGAAACCCCATAACATACGAGTCCAGGCAATCTGGGCCATCAAAGACGCGGTCGTCGAAGATCGTCGTTACACTCACGAGCTGCTATGGCCCGTCCTTGCGGATACCACCCTACCTCTGCCCGTCAGGATCGTCGCTTATGACGTATTGATGAGCCAGCTGCCGCACATGGGACGCATGATGAACATGTACTGGTTCATGGTGTACGAGAAGAACGAGCACTTGTACAATTATCACGTAACCAACATAAAGGGTCTGGCCAACTCCGTCGATCCTTGCCTCCGACCGGTTCGCGAGATGGCTCGGAAGATTCTTCGATTCACGAGGGATAGACGCATTCCCGGAGAACTCTCTGAACGTATTCTCGTTGACTATGTCGATCCGAAATACGAACACGGAGAAGCCGTGAGCACCGCCTTCGTCCTGAACGAGCACACCGGCTTACCTCACATTGGTTCCATCGAACACTTTACCTCGACTGCTCGTAAACCGGTCAGCCAAATCGGAGTAAGTATTCACGGATTAATACAATGTCCTTAATAATGCGACATCTCTATCTTCGATTAATGAGATTCCTGTTATTTCGCACGCAGATATACTGGAACGTGAACGGTTTAACGCAGATCATAGGAATGATCAACAAGGATGTTCTCTTCGGCGGTGCCGTAGAAGCGGTGATCAACGAGAATGTGAAGAACGTTTTGAACAGAGCAGCTCAGGATATGCCACGCAAGGAAGACATTCACATCGACGTATGCGTGACGATGAACGGCCACGTTATATTGATGAACCATTACGACAAGAATAACTGGCAAACGATCTTCGACGATGTGAAACAATGGCAGAAACATATTACCGACGCTAAACTAAATTGGCAGAATGTGGTATATGAGAATCTCTACGAAATGCAAGTGCCCACCGACTTGGGTCTACCGGCGGTTCTAGCTACCAGAATACCCCATTTGACGTCCCTCAAGCTAAACACGGTGCTCGCTGAAACCAAGGTGCCTCTGAATCTGAAGGTTGATGCCGATGTTCGTGTCTGGAGACACGGAGAGCATGTCATGTCGATTTACAATCCAATCGCCGACGTTTGGCATGCTATCCGCAGAGTTACCGTCCAAGACGTCGCCTGGCCCGTCAAACTGAACATTGGCTACAACCATGAAGCTAAAAGCCTCAAGGTCTCTCTGCCAAGGCTGCCGGTTAGCAAGTTTTCCATTGGTGGAATGCTCACTCGTTCTAAGAACTACGTCACGATCACGGAGGACGAGGCTGATATGCTGAAGAAGAGCTGTGATACCTGCCATCATCATGAAGTTGTCACCGATCGCTCCACGGTGAAGAAGCACTATCAGAGCACGATAGAATCCAAAGACACTGGTTTACAGTTACATACTAATATGTTCGATTGCGAGAAGGATGTCACCCCTGTGACTAGGATAATGGAATGGTTGAATGTGCTCTCGGCAGAGCACAAGAACACCTGGTTAGTATCCCTGGTTTGTAACTTTGCAGTGGTATCCAAGGAATGTAATATTTGGATCGTGCTTTGCAGGGGCAGCAAGATCGTACAATACGTAATGGGAGTACGTCAACAGTTGAGGAACGAATTGATTTCGACCGAGAGTGGAAGCTGCGGAACTCTCGTTAAAGTATCGCCAAGCGTCGTGCATCCTGCGTCGACCGTGAGTTGACCTATGCTTTATCCCGTCCAATACACGTCTACTATTGTTTCTTTACGAGTGATGTAAATAGAAATGTTAAATAGAAGTATCTCGCTATACGACTTTGGAATAAGAATTTAGATGCTATACCACGCTTTATATCTCACAAATATTATCTGTAAGAATTAATTTTGATTCGTCTATGCAGGTTGATGTCAACATGAGAGTCAACGTAGAGGACTTTGATCACATTCATGATACATTGCACGTTCTCAGCAGCAGGAAACTGAACTTCCGCAGTACCGTTGATGTTAAGGCAGCCGCCACAAACACTTCGGCGAGATTGTGGGACCTCAACATGCACGTCGATTTGTCTCAAGGCCACGTCAATAACAACATGAAGGTTCTAGTTACGCGTATCACTCCTGGGGAGAAGAACCTTAAAGTACGCGTAGAATATAGAAATTTTTCTAATAAGAATTCGACCATGCTTGGAGTGTAAAGCAATGTTTAAACTGATGTTTCTGTATTACTTTCAGATCTGTATAGATGCTCAGAAAAACTACCCGGTTGTGGACGTAGATCCTGGGAAAGTCGAAACGACAAAGGACGAAACCATGGGCAAGATGACGATCATGGCTGGTGAAACCGACGAGGACAAATGTGTTCGTGACGATGCAGTTGTTACGATCACGATGAAAGGAGAAATGTCCGACGAACAGAAAAAGCACATGAACACCGACCCAGTTCACATTGCATGCCTGAAGGATATGCAAAATCCACAGTTGCAGACTCAAAATGGACAAGTACCTAAGACCTACAACTGCATCCAGAGAGCTGTCCGTTATTCGACTTTGAGAAAGTATACCATCAACGTATCTCACAAAAAGGTACTGTATGGATATGAATTACAGGGATTACGAGTATCTTTCTAATTGCCCGAACTGAAGGAACTTACGTTTCTCTTAGGTACCGCAAACCGTATGGTCAAACATATACATGCTGCAAGATATATTACGCGCAACATTCCTTCCATACGTAAAATATACAGCAGCCCATGTCGATCCTGGCACTATAAAGGTCTCCACAGAATATAAAGTAGACACAAACCGTGCCGATTTATCCGTGATCACTCCTCATGTCAGCTATGACTTGCTCGAAATGCCAATAGGCGACCCAACGTGGAATATCCTAATGGACAACACTCATTTCTCAATTCCAAACTTGTACAAATACACAAACGACATGATCAGTAAGTTTTTCTCTAGGTTTTTCTATATAAAGCAATGATCACTGACTCGTGCTTCGTATTTAATTGGTTTGCTCTATGGCATATACTTTAATCGATTGAATTTGTTTAGAAACATGCACGGTTTACCCGCAAGTTCTTATTACGCTTGACAATGGTACACTGCCATTCGTGGTTTCGGATCAATGGACCTTAATTTCCGGCGATCACGTTGATCAAACCTTCGCTGTATTCGTTAAATCCGTACCTGACAACAAATTAGCCACAAAGGTATTCGTGGGTGGTCACGAACTCGAAATCGTACCTTCCGATGTTAAGCCAGTCACCGTGAATGGAAACATTGTCAAGCATTACGAGAAAGGCGTCGTTGTACCCGCGGATGAACCGGAATCTTATGCGATCAAGTAAGATATAACTTTCTCTTAAACATCATAAAACATTTTCCTTACGCGAGCACATTAGCCCCGTCATATATTTCAGAACAAGAGATAAAAAACACAATCAAACATAAATCGATATAATCGGGGATAATGTTCCGTGATTTACGGCCCATTTCCTGCTTAGGAACGTTTTATTGTACTACATGTATGCGAAACCTACACGTTAGCAAAAAACGAAATTATTCACCGTTGTTTTTCCCACAGGATGACCAAGAACAACGAACACCTGTTCGTTCAATCCAAACGCGTCCCGGTCATGTTGTTCTGCACACCTAACAGCGTATCCGTGGTCCTTGATACCAATCTGCAAGCTTCCGTTACCGGAATGTGCGGTCATATGGACTACACGCACAAAGAGAAAATTCCTAAAATATACACAACCACGCATTTGTAAATGACATATCTGAAATTCAAGATATATCACTGTTTTATTATTACTACTGGTCAAAGATTACCTTCGTTAAAAGCGAATGATTCTCTCGTTTGTTCGAAATCATCGACCTGTTAGTAGGAAGACACGAACCAGTTATAATATAGAGAGTAAAAAAAGAGTCAATAAAATTATATTTTAAATAAACGGTGGCCTGTTTTTTCTTCCTTCACGATGAATGATAATACGATAATAAGATATATGTTACCAATATATTGTTATCGCTTATCATTCGTATAACGGACACCCATTCGCAAGTTGCCTCCGTGGCGCAATCGGCTAGCGCGTTCGGCTGTTAACCGAAAGGTTGGTGGTTCGAGCCCACCCGGGGGCGATTTTTTTTATTTAACAAGACCCTTCGCCTTTTCTCAACCATCATTGGATATCAAACGGATACACAAAATATTCGAAGAAAAGTTTTCGTGTGCTTGAGTATAATTTTAAAAAATTTATTTAGATTGTTATTTAAAAATTATAAGAATGTATGAAACGTCTGTTACGGTTTCTGTCCGTAATACTGAGCAATTCATTTGTATTTCCGTTCCCTAATTGTCTATCGCACTGACATAGATTATTATAAGCTAATAGAACGAGTGGGATTTATTTACATACTTTCAATTTGCATGGGACGGCGTGTCGATTTGGGTCTGAAATAGTCGAATATTTCTTCTCTTTTCTGTTCCAGATTCTTGATAACATTAACATACAGCAGGTTATTTCTTAATCCAATTTACATCAGTATATTAAGAATGTCAACGAAATGGAGGCTGTATCGATTAATATTATACGTACAAATACTCGAGATGCGAAGCAAATATTCAAAATTGGCTGTCGAAATTTCCAGCATAAGACGTAAGAAACCGTAGCGCTAGCGTCGGACGTCTCCTCACAGCGATCGAAGCGTCCATTTTCCTTTTATCAACGAAAGCCGCACGAGGACAAAAGTGATAACTTCAACCGAGAATTCACCTGCTTTACATTACGTAAGGATCGATTATGCCGGTGTAAAAATAAATAGCTATTACTGCTTTTACACATATTGCGAATAATCGTTGCGGGAAAAAATTAAGTGAAAACGGTTAATCAATAGTAACAATATTAGTGACCGGGCGGTCGATGCTACTTGTTCGATCTTACACAGGGTACAATAAAGCTTCTGAAAAATTATATTTCTTGTCATCAATACGTTTGGGTACATGCAATTTTTGTGCTGTGTATAACGTCCATCGCAGTGTTGCTGTATTGAAGATCGTTAGGTTAGATCGACCACAGAATTGCACACGATCCTGAAGTTAATAATGTGCTTTCTGAATGCATCTCTGTCGTTCATATCATACTTTGTTTTTTTTCTCTTTTGGCAGGTATAGTAAAAGATGGCACAAATTTTTAATCGAATAGGCCAACTTGGTTTGGGCTTAGTTCTCACTGGCAGCGTTGTTAATTCTGCACTCTACAATGGTTCGTTGGTTTCTCTTCTATAACGATCGCAATTGACCCTCTTCTTTTACTCTTCTTCACTTTCGATTACGTAACGTTTACAAACGATGTGGCAATAAAGAACGGTTGATCGCCGTAATGGATTTGTATACTTTCTACACATACTTATGGTACTAATCTTTTTTTAGTTGACGGAGGTCACAGGGCAGTTATATTCGACAGATTTGCTGGTATAAAAAATCTCGTAGTGGGAGAAGGAACTCACTTTTATATTCCTTGGGTGCAAAAACCCATCATATTCGATATTCGGTCTAGGCCAAGGAACGTGCCGGTAATCACCGGTAGCAAAGATCTTCAGAATGTAAACATTACGCTGCGTATTCTCTTCAGACCCATACCGGAATCCTTGCCTAAGATTTACACAATTCTTGGAGTAGATTACGACGAAAGAGTACTGCCATCCATCACTACGGAAGTATTGAAGGCTGTCGTGGCACAATTCGATGCAGGTGAACTGATTACTCAGAGAGAACTTGTATCGCAAAAAGTCAGCGAAGATTTAACGGAAAGAGCTGCACAATTCGGGCTCATTTTGGATGACATTTCTCTCGTACGTACATTTAAATTTATTCTCACTGTTAGTACTACTTCTTAAAGTACTCGGCTAAACTTTTCTTTTCTTCTTTTTTTTCAGACACATCTAACCTTTGGGAAAGAATTCACACAAGCCGTAGAATTGAAGCAAGTCGCTCAGCAGGATGCTGAAAAAGCGCGTTTTGTGGTAGAAAAAGCTGAACAACAAAAGAAAGCAGCTATCATAACTGCAGAGGGTGACGCACAGGCTGCCAGTCTAATAGCAAAGTCCCTGGGTGATGCCGGAGATGGTTTGGTCGAGCTAAGAAGAATAGAGGCGGCGGAAGACATCGCTCACAATTTAGCGAAATCTCGCCAAGTAGCCTATTTACCTCACGGTCAAAGCGTGTTATTGAATTTGCAACAGTAAAAGAAAAGACTGAAACAGTGTATGCCGTGCATTTATATCCTGAAAAAGAACAGTAGTTGGGTCATGTAAAGGTGTGTAACAAAAAATGGAACGTGGTTGGCGCATCCACAAAGTTGTTGCAGTGCAGGAATATATAGCATTTCGTAACATTTACCTTTTAATTAACGGTTTTATATGTTTTTTCTTATTAGATTTACAGTACCTATTCCTTCTACCGGTTATAAAGAATATTTTTGAGAAAGCTATTTTACACGGGGGTGACATGAAATTTCTGTTTTACTTGCACATTATTGCGTTACATAGACAGAGTAAGAGAAAAACGATTTTTGTTATTAAAACTGGCTTTGAATGCTTTGCAATAGAGGACAGCATTTTCCTTGGATGGCCTGAGCCTCTTGTTGGATAAGAATAAGTATCGATCGTGGTATCATAACCCTTGGGAACGCCTACGATATTTAGCTTCTTCCGCATTCAGGCTCATCGATTCAGGCAGATTTTTGGCTCCGTACCTCAAAGTGAACATTCATACGCAATGCCAAGTAATAACACTAGTCATTTACCGATCCGTATAGCGTAGATCGTGCGGCAAATAATTTTCTACTAAACCGTACAATAAATTATTATTATTCAGGAGGTAAAGAAGCCGATGTTGCGCGGCAATAATGTACAGATACACGTGGCACGTCTATTGATCATAGTTCATCGACGATGGGTCGATCGCCTTGTAAAACTTCGTGTTATCGATTTAAATGTTATTTTTCAATGTGGTCTTCGTCTTATAATTTCTTCGCTGCTGGTTCCTAACGTCCGTCCTAAATAGCGATCGTTTCAGCCGCGAAAATTTAATAAACGTATCGACACTGCAATGCACCCGATAGAGCATTTACTTGGTTCAACAACTTTGACGAGTCCTCGCTACGAAGAGCCGCGGATGAAAATGCGCCAGCTCGATTTGCTGGTTTATTCCGGCTCGTCATCGGACGAGCCATGGCGATCAATCAGCGTCTGGGAATTGGTGAAAGATTATCCCAGTCGGGGTGCTCTCGCCTCGCGTCTGTCGGCACGAGCTGTTAACAGAGAAAACAATTCATCATAATTTGGCGAGCACCGCGGGGAACCTTACTAAGGTGGTCCGCAACAAAAATTGGAAGCACCGAATGCCAATCGACATTGCTCGGATAGATCGTACCAAATTTTGAATGGACGATCAAAAGGCGATTACGATCAAATCGATCTGCGTACGGGGGAAGAGTGTTTTTCTTGGTTCGAGGAAAATTGTCATACGTAACGCGGATTCGGCGTGCATACACGTCGAAAGGCATTCCATCCTCCCATTGCCTCGCGAGAGTCTGGTACCCGAGGCAAAACAATCGGCCAGCGGGACGCCGCCAAACTTCATCCCCGATAATTAGAATTTCTGTTACATCATTCTACCCTCTTTGTCGGCATTCTCCCTCCTCATCTCCTCCATCCTCCCTGGCTTTTATTCGGTTAACTTCTGAGCGTCCGCTAATGATATTTTGAATAATCTCTCCACGCGCAATCGCGACGGCTTACCACGCTTCTTCGGATACCCCTTTCCGCATCTCTTCTATTTCAGCGGCGTGTCACGAATAATTTCATTTAGCCGGATAAAGTGGAGTAAAAACGCGAGAAGCCAGGCTTTCGTCGTTATGAAACTCGGAAAATTTCCAGCATTATTTCTCCGCCGGGGCGGATAGTGCGATACAGGTGCATAATTTTCGCTACGTTAGGAAGCAGGGGAAAAAAGGAGAATTGAAAGGATCGAGGGAAGGAACGGGGTGGTGCCGGGGTGGCGGTACGAGGCGAAAGCAGATTAGCGTGAATAATGAAGACACGACCCCGTGAAAGCCTAAGCGGGCCTCCTTAAGTCTGCTCCTTCGAGTAGAAGCCGAAGCCGGAAAGGAAGGATGCTGGGAGGAGGTGGAGCGGACAGAAAGGAGGTAGAAGCAGTTAATTACTCCTACCATCCACGGGATAACGACTTCCCCTTATTTGTCGCGAGGCGCAAACAGCCATCCCTCGGTGAAATCCCTTGCCAAGACTGCTTTCTCGGATATATACGTATATACACACACGCGCGCACACACACACACACACACACACACGTAAACGCATATATATGTACGGGTAGGTCGGATCCTGCCCCGTAACCCTGGCGTTGGCCCATTTCAACGGCTGCTCTACGTCTTGCGAGCCAGTTTGGTAGGCGAAGAAAATCTACTTTGATATCGTCCTCCGACGGTCTCAGCATCCGTGACCTTAATCATCCCAACGAAAATAATTCGCCAAAGGAGAGTCTCTACGACCCTAACTCTTTTGATAAGACAGAATTGGCCACGCATATGGACTCGACAGGATGGCAATTGTTCGCGCAGGTTTCACGATATAGTTATTTTACGAGAATAAGAAATATCGGCTAAGCCGCGTATTCTATCGCGATCGCGAATCAGTGCGAAAGTTTAACAACGGACCGTGTCTATCGACGGCGAAAACAGTGTTAAGCGCAAATCTTAATACGAGGCACTGCAAAATTCATAAACCGAATACCGAATCCTTGGACGCGTACGTTTTCGCTCGAGGAGCCATAAGTTGGAACGCTGGAGTTTCTCCATCGTCGATAGCATACGTGGAGGCACCAGATGCTAGATCGGCGAATCGTTGTGTCGCTGGAGGGTATCATACTTGATCAACGGGATCACCTGCGATGATGTAGCGGACGAAGCCTCGGAATTTCCGCAGGGAAGATTCGCGTTCCAATCTTACTCGTGGAGCGTAGGAAATTTTCCACGCGATGCGCACGTCGTACGTTCGATGCCCGGAAGTTCTCCTTAAGTTCGGACAATATTTCATGAGCCGGTTAAACGATGCGAAAGTGTCGTCGGTAGCGGTATCGATGGATTCATAGATCGTTTGCATTAACGTTGCACTATGCACCGGTAATATTACGGCACGAATCCGAGCAGCGTGAACGGCCGGAAATCCATTTGGCAGGGAAACCCGTAAAAGGTGAAAATAAAAAGAGGAAAACTCGGCGAAGGAAGGTAGATGGCAGCGGGTGATACCGGCAGATCGAAGGTCGTGGTAGGCTCGGTGCGCGGCAACAAGGTGGCATCGAAGCCCATAGGACAAAGGGTAGCACATGTTCCCGGGCCACGCATGCAACGAAACAAATGATAGGTACGCCCGAATACGTACGAGAAGCGGAGAGAGGTAGACTAATTACGAAAGAAATCATAATAGGCACACATGCACCGCGGGCTGTCGGACTAACGATCGCTTCCTCTCCATCTGCACCTGTTACCGCGGTCCTACGGTTGCGTCGATGCACGCGAGCCGCATATGCCGATGGCCTTCCTCAGAGACAAAACTGCCTAAAGCATCGGTCGCTCTTACCCGGTCTCACGATTTTTTTTCCATTTTCCTCCGAACCTCTTTTCCTCGATCGCCGGCGCCCTATCCTCCGCGTTTAGCCTAGACTCGTCCGAGGCTCGGAGCGATCTCGCATCGCTGTTCTAGGAGGAGCATTATTTTCTCTCCGTTTTATGCGACGAGTGCGGAGGAGTCGGAATATTTCCCATTGACTGCCGCCAGAAATGACCGCCGTCTGCTCTTGGAATAAACACGAAGACTTGCCGACGTAACGAGGTTTTACGTCGTCGAGCTTAATTAGCGGATCGGTCCTCGGGCTTTATTCGGTTGTTGCTGGAGGAATCGCCGAGTCGTTCACGCGTAAGGAGAGAGCGTAATAGCCGCTTTGAAGTGACCAGAGCGATAAACGCGGTTGGCCGTGCGATTATTCGTTGGGACAACCTCGTTAATTAAGGTGGAAAACGCGAAAAGCGGGGACGGCGCTGCGCCCAAGGCAGGAATATTCTTCCCGGGACGAGCCCGAGGCTCGAGGCTACTGCCCGAAATTCCCACCGATCGTCCGCCGAATTAAATCCCGGAAAATTGGATGAGCCGACATATTAAATACTCGCAGTCGGTGAGTGTCCCCATTCGCTTCGCCTCTCCGATCGCCGATTTCGATGGCAATCCGAGCACGGGATTGCCACGTTGTTCGCCGTTCTCGAAAAAGGACGAACAATGCGCCGGCCGTAATTTCGATGGGCGAATCGTGCGCTTGAATTCCCATGCCGCGACTTCTACGGCTAGAAACACGGTAATGGAATATTTTAGCCATCCTCACGGTCAAAGGGAAATCGTGGAAACGAATTTCCCGGACGCCGAGGTTCCGTCCGCTTTCGGGTCTTCGAAATGATTTTGAAAAGAGTACGAGGGGCGAATATTCGGCAGGGACAGACGTTGCGCGTGTGTCCGGGAAGAGAGTCCGCTGCTTTTGTACGAATTTCAGAGGATCGAGGTGGCGATCGTCGAGGGACAGTCTCGAGCGTCGAATCTTATCTATCGCGAAATCGCGGCGCCGCGCTGTCGCCGAAAGGTACCTGCGCTCGTGGGTAATTTAGAATAATCGCTCTTTACCCGACGCACCCTCGATAATCGAGCTTCGTCGTTCGAACTCTCCGATCGTCGGGCGTGTCCCGCCAAGTGGCGTAATCCCCTTGTAACGCGAAACGTTTACCTCGCGACGACCCTATTGCCAGCACTCCACGTCCTCCCTTTAGCCGCGAACCCATTCCTACGCTCCGACGTTTCTTCGGCTTTAACGAAACAACGCTGTGCCTTGGCACGAAACTCGTCGTTTGTTTAACGGGCATTAGGTGGACACTCTAACCCATTGTTATCCGCTAACACGGTGAAGGGCCTCTCGCGTTTCGGCCTCTACGAAGGCCCGCCGACAAGGGTCTCGAGGACGATTATACAAATTTGCAATTCTGGAATCGGCAGGTCCCCCTAGGTACTCTTCCCGGAGAAACGCGATGCGCCGGTAGGAGATTTTCGAGCGTGCCCGAGGGGGGAGCAATCATCGGCACCGGATGGCCAGGGTGTGAAGATATTACTCCTTAAAGTGTCTTAACCCATCAAAGCAAGCGCCATCCGGCCATCCGCTATAATCGAAATTTCGAGAAGACCGCTCTCGTCCAGGCTCGGTTCCTCGCCGCGGAGGCCTCACGCGAGGAGTAATTTTCAATAAGTGCGCCCAGGTCGATTTTTGTCGTTGGCCGATCATCGTCTAGGCGGTGCATGGCCAGCGGTGGCCCTGCCATTCACCCTCTTCTTCTTCTTGCTCCTTTAAACGGAATTAGCCCGGGAAGGTGGAACTTGGACGTCGCCTCAAAAGGGTACCAGGAGAAGTGGGCCCGGGGATGGTCGGTTTGGGAAAAAGAAACCGGGTACCTTTTGCCATTCACCTATGCCGCAACCGACGCTCCAAGGGGGCCCCCCTGGCGATCCACGGATTGATTTAGATCGAAGTCAGCCTCGAGTCGGCCCTGTAATCTCCTGGGCACGCCGGTTGCGAGTGCACGCGAACGTCATCTCTATCCGAGGCAACGTCGAGGAGCGCTGGAGGAAGGGAAGGCCCACCGGGATTCGGCCCTTCTAGCGTCGAGGAGCTGCATCCAGTCCTGCGCCAAGTCGGAACCAATGCGGATCTTCTTAGTCGCGACGTCGTCTCGCAGAATATTCCGATCCGTCCACGCTCCTCTCCACACTTTCGCCCGTCCTTCCAAAAGGAAAGCCCCCTCCGACCCTCCGGCTACGCTGATACCATTAATCTTGCCGAGCTAAGCAGGAATATACGATGTACGCGTAGTCGCGCGCAAAACTCGAAGATGATACCCCTGTTTCCGATACTCGCACCACCGACTCCTATTCACCGTCTCGCGTTTACCCAGGAACGAGAGAGGGAAGACGCGATGAAAATATGACGCGCGGACGGGGTGGGGAATATCTTCGGAGTGGAAATAGCAGGGCACTCCCGTTAGGACGTTTCCTCCTCAAGAGTGTCCTCGGGAAGTGCCTAGGTCATCGCGTGCAGACCTCTGCGAGACGATCGCGGATTTCTATTGTCAACGGTGCACGAGAATAGGTGGTTCATGGTTGCGAGGTTCCTCGGGTTACGTGCCGTCTTCAGGGTCACCGTTATCCGACGATCGTCTTTCCGTCGAAACTGGAACGAACGCAGGAAATCGGCGCGGTTTCGGGGCGGAATGCCAGCGTAACGTACCGCCGATCTAAAACGGATCCTCGTTCGATGGCGCGTTTTCGTATCGCGCGTCCACGTGAATTCTTTTCGACACCGTTGCGGAAAATGGCCGTTTAGCAAGCGAGTTTGGCCTTCGCCGGAAGATCGAATATAATTTCGCGGTCGAATTACCGTTGTATCTTGGTCCTTAATGCCGGTCGTTGATTCGATCCTCGGAAATTCTCGTTTCCGCGTATCCCATCGTTCGTGACGTACAAAGCAGCCGATAGCGAGTTACGTATAACCGGCGCGCACGTCGTTTTCAGGGGCAAATACTCGCGTGACAATGATGATCGTAACATTCTGCGTAATGTTCGGTTAAAAGCCGGGCTCCTCTTCCTGGCCTTTTCGAGGCCTCGTTCTCTCTTCCGTAGGATCGGACCTTCGTCCCTTCTCGCTACTCCGCTCCCTCCTTTGCCCGGGGGCATGCCAACGTTGCACTCATTCTCACCGCATTAAAGGGAACTTATATTTTCGCGTACTTACATCACGCAGCCGTAATTTCATGACCGTCCGCGGATCAAATTCTTCTTCGACCACGCTGAAACACGATTATCTTCCTCCTCGTGTAAGTGAAATGCGTTGTTTGCCGTTATTACGAACGACGCTCTGCATCCTTAGGATCGCGTCATTTTTATCCCTTGCACCAGATTGCCCGAGGTACGGAGGATTACGTTGCACCAGAGTCATATCGTAGCGTAGGACAACTCGATCCATCGGGTTTATCCGCAAAATCCTCCGGTTCTTCTTTACACGCACGAGGTACGGAGAATCGTGCGCTTAAAAGTTGCTCGACTCTTCGATCGCGTTGCATCGTCGCCGTTCATTCCAGAGTCGAGCGTATAGGAGCGATATCCGTGGAACGTTATCCAGGAGCGATCGGCCGAATTTGAACTCCGATACTCTGCGTCGAATGCCGTAGTTTCCATCCGCTATACCACAGTAGCTCTCCGCGACGACGTTCTTCCTCGGCGTTCAGGATCCAGGACGTAGACAAAGCCACGGTCCCCGGTTCCCACAGGAGCGTCTTCCGTGCCGTCGGTACGAACATTAATTCGGTAAGGATGGAATAAGCGGAGGTGGGATGCAAGGGGGTGGCGGTAGGAGGGAACTCGTAACATATGTGTAACGCAAGGGGCGTTCCGTGGCTGTTGCCCCGTCCGTCTGCGGCAAGGAGTCCAGACGTAATTGCTACATCCTCAGATGCTGGCTATACTCGAGCGGCACGGCGTATACCGCTCGCTCGATTCGCCAAAATCCTCACGAGCACGCTCCCGTGTCCGTGCACGCCCGTGCGCATGCATGTCTCCTCGGGAGTATCGATGTATCCGCTCATGCTCGGTTATACTCCTCGCGACCATTTTTTTTACACCTGTACAGGACTACACCTTCCGATCGCTTTTTATTTTTGGCCTTACCGCCACTCCCGAGTGCCGGTGTCGATGCGGAAATGGAGGGGGAAGGGGAATACCAGGACGCTTGGAGGGTTAACGATACAGGCTTCGGGACCGTCGACGGATCGACCGATTCGAGCGATGCTCTCGCTCGATGCGCATACCGTAAGTTTGGTCGGTGAATGGGCACGCCGCTTCGTGAAAGGAATGGACCAAGTGCGAGCTTCTTTGGGGCGCGGGGCGTTTGACGTGCGCGAACGATTACATTGGCGACGACTTTGCACGGGAGCGTGTCTCGTGTCTACCCTTGCGTAGCGTCTTTCCAGGACGTCGGCGGGTTACGGTACGCGGAGGGTACGGGAGGCGAATTCGGTGGAGCTTTGTCTTTGGCAGAGAGCGGCTAGCGGGGCGCAAGATGCAAATACACGTGTGCGTGTGCCCACGATGACGGGCCTTCCGTCACGCGACCTGCTGCGGCCACTGCACCCCTTCGCCCGTCCTCCTTCTTACCGCTGCCCTTTCTTCTTCTCCCCTTCTTCCTTTTCCTCGGATTGTCTCCCTTCCTCCTTGCACCGTCGGACCCTTGGCCGACGGTGTCCCCTGCACGTGAGCGACGAATTCCCGCGGATGCAGATCGGGAGGAAGGAGTTGCGGAAGAAAATTGGCGGTTCGAGGGAATATCTTAAATTAACCGTTCGAGGTATTTCGTGAGCTCTGCCACCCGAGAAGCCCGTTTATTATTACTCTTTACCGCGAATATTATATCGCTTCTCGTGTATCGTCTCGCGTGGTATAAGCGCGGCTAACGTAATTCCCGGAGAACTTCGACCATCGTACTTTCTCGAACGATCTTTTTCTCAGAAGAAAACTCCTTGCTTTTATCTCGATGCTTGCATATCGTCGTCCGAGTAAGCGCTAATCGTTTATGCCTCGTGTTCGACGAGTCGTTCGGACTTGGATCGCGAGAGAAGTCGACCATGGATTTGTCGTCGATGCAGACGAGCCTCTTTGGACGTTCGAGTTTCGCAGCTCGAAAAATGGATCGTATTCGCGATGGCGTACATACCCAAGACCTCGTGCCTGAAACGGAGAAATTCGAGCAGGATGGATCCCCTTCCTCCGCGCCTTCCGGCCTTAACAACCTTTTTGCTCCGGCGTAACCGTGATTTCATCGTATCGTGGTTTTTACGGTAACTAAGGTTGCCGGTAAGATTAAGCGAGACGTCAAATAAAAGCGCGGGTGGAGATAACGTAATAAATCTTCATTAGGAAGGAAAAAGCGCGGGCACATATACGCGCAGATAATGCGACGATAAATGGACGCCTCTCCCTAACATTTTCCTTTCCCTCCCGAGATATCATTAGGAGAAGCGCGAATACACCTTGAGGTACGCGTCGAACTCTTCCGACGATTCGATGGATGCGTTTCAGGATCCTCCTCCAGGTTTTTCCAGCCATGTTCTCTTCGGCAAACTGGGAAGGTTCTCGTCCAACTTCGTCGGATACGATTCGATTAGCTTTGAAACTCTTAGACCGTATAAACCGTCGACGATGTTCTAATCGATTCGTGGATATGAACGTAGAAATGCGTAGTCGAGAATACAAATTTCCCGTTGTCATTCCGAATACTAATGGGCTGGCCATTATGCCGCATCTCGGTGAAGGACTAACAATGGTAAAGAACGTTCCTCGATGGGAACTCGGGCGCCAAATGTCATTCTCCTGGTAAGTGGACCGACGAAACGTGGCATCAAATCGGAGAGGGCCGCGATCCGTTATTTTGTCGTTTGCGGAGCAAATAGAAGCGCCGAGGGTGCTTTTCGATCTATCCCGAGCCTTGCGTTCGAAATGAAGGGTTGCTCCTCGTAAATGGCGGGTTAACCTGCTCTCCTGGACCCGCCTCGGAGCTCCTCGGGATCTTCTAATTCAATTAGGATCCTACTGTGGAGAGACCCAAAATCAGGAGGCGATTAGGGTAACCTCGTGATCCTGTTTCGAGCCACTCCACGCGCGGAGGGATCCTCGCAACGTTTCTACGCCTACCTGAAAAGAACGCCGAAGATCGAATCGGAACTTGGCACGTCCTGCTTCGCAATCCGTATTTCAACGCTCGTTTCGAGATCGAGCCGAATTATCGGCACGAACGTCTTTGTCTTATCGTACGGCGAAATTGATATCGAAGGTAAACAGTGTATTTCAGCCGTCGATCATCGTCGATCGTGGCTCGGCCCTCGAGAAGCCGGCCTCCCGGTCAGGATCGTTTCCGCCACCGCCGCCGGAAGTTTGGCCTGTAATTTCCCACGTAATTTCAACCGAACTTTCGCCAAATCCGCAACACTAGACACCGACGTTCCCTGCACTTTTTCTCACAACACCTCCCCGCCTCTTTCAGCGGCAATATTTGCGCAGCGGAAGAAAGGCTAAGAGATGTGTAATCGAGGAATTGTGCATCTCTTCCCACGTACAAGTAGTTCGGATCGTGCGTTTACACGCAAGAGGCGTATAGATTTAACGGAACGGGCTCGTACGGTAGACACCTGTGCCTCGAGATTCCTTCAATCGCGTCTCCTAGTCTTTTTCCTCTTAGCTCAAAGACATTGCATCGTTTTCTTTAAAGCAAACTTTTGGCACCCAGGACGAGACGTCCTTAATTTTCCCAGTGGCGAACGCGTTAAATTCCCCTATACCCGCATCTTAGTCCTCGGTGGACTTATCCGAACGAAGTCTAGGAACGTCGAGAGCGGCGATACGGCGATACGAGTGAAACGCTTCGGCGAAGAAAGAGGCCGAGGGTGCGACACCCTATCCGGGTTAATTTCGCGAGCGTCCAAGGCAGCTCGTAGTCACGACGCCGGTCAAAAGATGCTCGGCGGAATGTGGTGCGCCGCTCGCCTGGCTTACGTCTCGCTGGCACAAGCGGACCTCGTAACGCCGAGATTTACAGTGGCGCTTGTAGGCAATAAGTCACGTCCGGCGAACATGTCGCCCACCGCAGACCTTCCACGCCTGGCTCCCGTGCGCGTAGAAAAACGACGGGGAATGAAACGCGATACTCACGCACGGGGGCCACTCCTTGCCGATAATATCGCGCCGATGCGCCACCGCGGTTTCGGTGCATTTGACAAGACGCGCGCCGCTCCTGCCTTTACGTGCGCGCTCGTGGATCGGCCATTCCTCCCTCTCCCAGACTCGGCCGACGTCCACCCTTCCGCCATACACTTGGAACGCTCGGAATCATATTTTCGTGTTATTCGAGAAATATAGCCGCGCGATCGTCTCGACGAGGTGCCGACTGCCGAGGGCATCATCGAGACTAACGAAGATCCGCGAATGGCAATGAAAAGACTAGAAGTTCGAGGTGTTGGGTAAACCGGCACTCCGGCTGCATCAAAGACGACGCGCGTCCTTCTCCGTCCTTCTCCTCCGTTCTTCCCGGTACCGTCGTGCCCGGCTGACGATATTGAGTAGAAGATTGCTCCGGTCTCCGGACATAATGATGATTGTTCCGAATAATTTCGGTGGCGCGCAGGTTCTTTGAGTGTCACGCCATTCGTGGCACCGCGCCCGCGACCGCGCCGTGCCCACCACCGAATCTTCCGATGGAAATTTCGTGCCTCGCGCCTCTACCCGCTTTCTTCCTCCTCGCCCCCCACCCCAAGCCCCTCGCTTCGTCGTCGAGGGCGACGACGAAATTGACTGGCGTGTAATTTCTCGGCCATTCGTACCCTCGATCCCGCGCTCGTCGGTTTTACATCCGGCCGACTTCGTTTCATTTTTTTTCTCTGGCTTTCCTCGAATAAAATTTCCGCCGCTCGAGAAAGAAATTCGTCCGAGGGAACGCTTACGGGACGTTTTATCGGGCAGAGCGGGTCGGCGACATTCCCCTAAGAATTACGATGTCCCATCGATACTGTGCGATTCGTTCGTGCCGCGCGTAGCTGTCGTAGTTCGTCGTAGCTGCTCGTGCTTCGACTCCGGCCAGGAGAACGCGACGCGAGCCGAGGGACTTTTCTCTAATAGCGCTCCCTCGGTATCGGCGTACGAACGTCCGTGAGATGGTAATCCGCCTGGATTATAGATTTCGCACAGACCGAGTTTACCGCGGAATCTCATTCCTCGATCCAGCTCCCGTAATTGCCCGCGCGAAAATCCTTCGCTGATCCCGCCCGATGAAATTCGAATCGCGAAACGATCGTCCCATCGTTGATCCTTCCACGGCTATGCCTCTCCTTTTCCACGCGTCCTGCCTCACCCCCCCCCCCCTCCCTCCCTCTCTCTCCGCCTCCTCGCGGCGAAACCTTCGGTATCAACGTGTCTATCTATCTTCTTCGGGTTCCACCACGCTCAGATACACAATATCCCGATACCTTATCGCCCACGTGATTTCTGGTCCGGCCGCTACGCGCAAGCCACATATACATATATATATATATACACATCCGTACGTACGTACGTGTATGTACGTATGTATGCACGTATCTATACATATACATACATACATACATACATATATATATATATATAGATTAAAAAATGTTATCATTGTCGCTTGTCATTTTTAGAAGTATGCAGATAAGCTACGATTCATTGCATGATTTACTTTTCACGGCGGTTCTACGCGTTTGGATCTACGCTATAAAAATTTAAAGTATCGTCGATTGATTAAGTTTACGAGCAAATATCGTAATTAAAGACACGTATAAACGCCAATTCTACGGTTCAGCCTTCGTCGTTTACAGGTAATATCAGTAGTTTGGTGGATTCTTTTACCATTTTACGACTTACCGCTTCGTTAAATCGCGATACTTGGTAATTATCAGCTAGGCCAGAAGTGTCGTGGACCATTCAGTAGAAGCTTACCTCTCGCGATCGCCGTTCAGAGGAATACGTCTTATTTGCACATTACGATTTACAATTAGCATTCGTAAGCAAGCAAGTGCGTCGCAAAATTCTCCTCAAATAATCGCGCTAGGATAGATTCTTTTATACTTTTTATTCTGATATTAATAAATTCTATACAACCCCCCTTTTTTTTTCTATTTTTTTAGTATGACATTTGACCTACCTTTCAACTGAGATACGTAATGAATTTGGGCACTGGGGGTAAAAAATCGTTTGAATGCACCTTTCAAACGAGTTGGCAAGGCCGTAATTTAGAAAGTTGCGTGGCAAGATTACATGCTTGTAAATAAACCCACGATGAGGAAAAAGTCTCGAGGGCAAGGATTATGGGCATTGGGGGTCAGTTTTCACTATTAAGCGTGCATCTATGAATCTTTCTCCAAAAAGAGCTATCACAGCCGGGAGGGGAGTGGGGGGGATTATAGCCGTCAGTAGCGATTTCCTCGAGCTACTTTCTCGGATGCAGCTGGAAACATTCTACGAGGAATCTAAGCCGTTCGTGTGCCATGATCATTAGGAAAAACGTAAAATACGATCGTGCTTTACATCGAAGTCTTCTTAACCTGTCAGTCGTTTCTTAGAAAAATCGCTGTACTTCATTGCTGGGCATTTTCAGAGATTTTCTACGATTCTACCCCAAAGTGTAAATCGATTTATCGATCTATTGGCATTTCTTCTTAATAGCCTGTTACTTTAAAGATATAAATGGTATACATAAATACGTTTAGGAAGTGGCTGGCACATTTAGTGTTAAAGAGTAAAACCATTGATGTTTCTCACGTTTTCTATAATATAACTTAATATCCAAAATAATCCCTTGGCTGTAATACAAGTCACTTGCCTATTAGCGTTAATTGCTTTTCGCACTATATGATAACTAATCAGCTACAATTTAATTAGGGTAAACTTGCTATACTTAGTTACCATCCTATATTAGAATTTCGCAACCATTTTACAAAAAAAAGCAGATATTAAATTCAAGGGTGTAATAAGCGTGAGATGGGAAGTTAATTTAAGAAAATCATATAATACGTAATGCAAAATACTAATTTTATTGATAATTTTCAAGTTCAAAGTAGAACATATTCATCGTCATTGCACTTATTTATATTATGTACATTAAGATTTCAATATATCTTCAGCAGTCCATAAAATGAAACCACTATCGGTAGCCATGATGTTAATGTGTAAACCTCAGTCAAATATGTACTTATATTTTTATATATTCTCGAAAGATAATACTTAAAATATATATTATAGCACCGTAGATAGAGAGATAGAGATCAATTTTGAACATAATTCAGAAGCTTCTCATCGCCCTATCACGCGAGCACGAATATTTCTCTATCGGAATTCCTTGCAGGACGAGCACAGAAGCGCCTTTTTATTTCCTTTGCATGGCACATCGAGAAGTGCATCCTTCCTGTTTGTCGAGGAGCCGCGATGCACAATTCTTCAGAGCTCTCGAAAGAAGAAACGAGCCGAGTCACGGCAAAAGTCGGCGCATTTGCGCCAACATGCACTCGTTACATAAAGCACCGTCCCCAATGACAACAGAATGACGCTGAAAATACCTCGCTTTGTCTCGTTAAAATACTCCGCGCATTTCTATGTCACCTACAGTAAGCTAGTGCACTTAAATCGTGCGTGGCAGTAATTAGAGGCACACGTCGCACGTAACGACCGCGCGTTGTTGCATCGATGATTATAACTACGGAAACTAATCTCAATTAAGCGCTTGGGCAAGATTTTCCAGACTCGTTACCCTTGAGAATTATTTTCTTAAAATGCTCGTTCAGTCAGATTTATGTTGGTCCATGACTGTTGCTCCTGTCGTAATCTGATGATTTACAGACTGTTTTTAATTTTTTCAAGGCAATTATCAGTAACACCACAGCTTTCAATAGATTAAGATAGAGTATGCGCATCTAAAAAAAGTTTAATATTAACGTTCAATTTGACTGATTTTAATGAAACTTTGTTTTTTTTTATCGTATTGTCCTTGAAATCTACCACGAGGTACGTGAATAGTAATATTTCTGTTACACGTTTTAATGATATGCATAAAGTTTGCAGGACAAGATAAATCTGATGTATGTAGAAACTGAAAATATGTATAACTTTACATCATGATGCATTATTTTTTCGGAATTCGTACATGGATTTATGTTACTCTAAGAGGTGAAGCTGAAACAACGTGTGCGAAGTAATTCCATCATTGGAAGTTGTCGAAATTTCCATGAAATCTCAGGAATTCGATGATGCTATGAGCGAAATCAGTGAGGTGTTTCGACTTAGTCAAATTCTTATGCATTCAGGGTGCAACGGTCGCGCTTTCGATCAACATTCTTGGGGAAGCGATCGAGAAAAGCAGTCAATCGTATCGCGCGTGTGATCCGCGGTTAGAACAGCAAGAACTTGGCTTCTCATGCCAGAGTTACATTATTAGCGCACCTACGTTCTCCCGTAGGAAATACACAAAAAGAAGTAACGATCTAAAAGTAGCTTTCATTCGAATAATGGTAAAAGGCGTGTAAGCGTTTAAGTACAGACTACAAAATAAAACGATCAACAGAGCTCTGTCATCTTTCGACATCCATGATTCAGATATATTAATAGGTTCAAAACAGACGCTTAAATTTTTAACGTCTACCAAGGCATACATCCAACTGCGATTAAGAAAATATTACAAAATAACTTTTTTATTTACGAACATATAATACTGTCTGTTTGAAATATTATCCTCTTTTGTACTGGACTTTAATATTGTAATTAATAATTGTTTTTCATTTTTGCATTTATATTTATTCCAATAAATGAAGGGTCCAAGAACTATCACACCGTTTAAAAACTGGAACATTCTCTGCTTCTTAGTTGAGAGTTTATCTTTCGTACGTTTGTGTTTTATTTCCAGTTTTATTCTAATTACGGTAGCAAAAATACCAAGTAATGTGAAATGTGCAATATAAATTTGTGGACATTGTGAAATGTGCAAGATAAATTTTTCATTGTCAAAGAAAAGAATTTAACGAACCTAACACGAAGCGTCCACAGGTACGCATCTCTGCATGATCAAAAGGATTTTTTTTTCACGCACCGCAAATTGGCAACATCATCATTTACAGTGATTTTGAAGGATCTTCGGATTAATGACGATCTTACGAGTCGACTCAGGACATACGAGGCGAGAAACTTCCTACTACCAACATGATTGAGCGATACCCATTTGCTTCTTAACATCCGTAGATAAACATACATCTATAATTAAATATTTTTTCAATTTTTTAAGTAAACAGATGATAGTGTAAAATACGAAAAGAGAGATCCATCGATAATGATGGAATGCTTTAATTATTTCGTCAATTGTTACTCAATTATTCTCGATGTGGTCCATACGTATATTTGATAGGTCATCGGATTAACGTCAATCTTATAAAGGAATTTTTTATCTACGTACAAGGCATAACGATCGGATCAAGAACCTGCTTTCGTGAAAGAAAATGAACTTATTCGAGGACAGATATAAATCTGTCTATAAATCTGTCAGCTTATGAAAGTCATATTCGAGGTAGACAGCTTAATGAAAATATATACTGCCAAAACGACTCGGAAATGGAAAAATTCTTGGTTACAGCGCCACTTCAGAGAGAGATTGATGGCCTTTGATATTACACGGATTGCGAGAGATACGATCTGTTTTCTCGCTTAATTAACGATAGATTGTGTTGATAGAAATGTTATTCCATTTGATATTCCGATGGAGATATATTTATGCATTCAAACTTTCGAAGTTACTGCCAACAAATAGTAACTTTTAAGCTACTTTATTTTATAATCTAAATTGAAAAAGAAACTTCGGTTCGAAGAACGATGAAATGGGAAATAGAAAGCAAATGGCAATGCGTAACATTGAAATAGACGCCGTCTCAGAAAAATAACCAATTATTAAATTTACAATACTGCAATTCCTACAACGTCAACGGTTAATGCAGGCCTTAAGAATCAATTAGAAAAATGCTATATAGTTTTGTTCAACTGGTCAAAAAATATTCTCTTCATTACTTCTCGTTATCACTTTTTTCCATAAAAACAAATATAAAATTAGAGCTACGGTGGTATAGTGGATAGAAGCTCGGACTTCTACGTGAGAGATCCGGGTTTGAATCCCGCCCATCACTGATGGTTTTTCCATGTGGTATGTACGCTGTTGCCCTTGTAATTCAGAATCTACCTTAACCCTCTTAGTGCCACCCAAAATTGGTGGTACTAGCATAAAGTGCCAACGTGAATTTAAGTTAAAAAGTATAGCAAGTTCCAAGATTTATAAAATTATTCATAATACATATTAAAATTGTTTAAAATACATTAACGATAAAGTACAAAATACACTCTTTCAAAAGATACCAAAACTATTTACTATCTGTTACAAATGTATTAAGTTATTACGATTTTAATTAAACAGTAAGTCCTAAGTTATATTACCTTAACAGTCGATGCCACAAATGGATTAAAAAAATATATATATAAAATTCATTTAGAACATTTATAGCATATTTCAATGTAAAAAACAACAACAATATTTTTGTCTTTCACTGAACTATCGCGCACGATTCGTCCGATGCTGGAACAGAAGCCAAGCTGTTTACGAACGTATCAGATGTCCCTCGACAGCATTATAGAACAGCAGAGCACACATTCGTAAATCTATCGGTTCGTAAAAGTCAGCACCGAAACTGATGTCTCAATCAAGGCACCGTGAAATCGCTTTCGGAGTGGAAGAATTCCCGGAAAGAGTGAAATCCAAACGAGATGGCGGTAGTTCCTATTACACGTATTGCCAGAGATACGATCTGTTTTTGCGCACGTCGCTGATTAACGATAGACCGTGACATTGCGTCAGGCAGCTAGAAATGTAAAATCGATTCGAGAACAAGGGGGACAGAAGCGCTTCCACGCATACGTATAGCCGCAAAATTAAGCTATTGGACTGAAGGCTTAACAGCTGCTAAAAGGGTAATCGATGGATCGAAAGGTTCACGATGGAAATGGGTGAAAAGATGGGCAACGGAGAAGCGAGTCGGTGTCATAAATTAGAAATGCCATATCGCAAAACACCGAAGAACGGCTGCGTTGGGTTAACTTCTCGATTGGTTATCTCGCGGTAGAGATGATAAGCACGAATGCTCGACGCAAGAAATTATAATTACATTTGTTGGGCCGACATCGCTCAAGTTCGACTTCCGTTTATCTACCGTATTCTAAATCAGGAACATTAAGATAATTTTAGCGGTTCTCCTCTTTTTATCAGTTGAATTTTGTCATGAAAGTGATTACACAAATATTTGGAAATCGTTTCGGAGAAGAGATTTTTTAGAATATTCCAAGAAGACGTGTTTTACAATCTCAACATTTTTCGTAGTTCATATTATTTTTAGCTTAAAAGGTTTACGGTACTGATGCATTTAATAATGTGTGCCATAGTATTATGTATTTCTTTCCATGTAATAATTTCTATAAACAATCAATATTTTTTGATTAATTAAAGAGCGTTGTCTACACATTCTACGCGACACAATATTTATATTTAAATAGGAAGCTCCGAAGGCAGTCAATACGAAATACGCGAATCATGCCGAATATTTGATCCAACGCCCTCTGACTCTTTAAATACTTCATAATCCAATACATACAATTTACTTAACGCCAGCCATCATATACTGCAGCTCATATTCAAGCTATGCCTCACAAACAATGAATAATCCGAAAGATTTCTCACATATAAACATCCAGTAGTCGAAAATAGAACAGCAGTCGAGAGTTGCCCTTGTTCAAGTGCGCGGTCATAAAAAGAATGTATTGTCAGTTCAGAAGGTGACATCGAGCTACACTCGACGCACACTTCCAAAGTGTAAAAAAAACGCTCAAATCCGCCAACATTTCGCAAGCATCAGGAATATTTCAATGCTCCCTCGGTCTTCCCTCCAGACCTACCAGCCTCGTTCAAAGCCTAATTACAAGGCGACAGGGACACAATGTCACTTCCAGGAAAGTATTAAACCCAGAAGAAGGCCGAGCGGGCCCTGCCCCATGAGCCGCGATCGCTATCGTCACGATATCACACGGCGAAAATCCCCGTAAGGTGCACGTACAGCGGACACGCTCCCGGTTTTGCGAACGCGACCGTCCCTTTGATCATCCTTCCCCCCCTTTCTTTGCGCACCGAAAGCCGTTTCCCCCTACCCTCATTTGCAACCAGCGGCGACCGCCAAATTGCCCCGCGAAATGGCACCGTGCAGCTTTCCCCCTTCGCCTCGCACCTTCGGCACCGCCATGGAGAAATACGCGAGTTTCGCGCATTCGTGTGGGAAATGAGGGACGGAGGAATTTGCGAGGTACGTGAGTTTAATTGCGTAATTTCCGCCGAAGCACGGCTGACGGTAGACCTCACGGATTTCTGGCAAACCCGTGCAAGGATTCTGCATCTCACCTTACGTTCATCTCGCTTTAGGTACATTTCGTTTGCATCCGTGCTGGTCGAATACGACTGAGATCGAAGTACGGGTATTATGTTGAACATATGCGAATACGCTGCTGATATTAGTATGTAAACGTTATGAAAGGTCTAAAAATGACGAGTTTTCAATATGTATAGAAAAGTTCTACGGACTTTTGGCGGTATAATTTTAGAGAATCTGGGTTATTTTATTGCGGTATATGTAGGATTAAATTGTTTGGCTCGCGTTTCTTTGTTGTAATATGTTTGTACTGGATATATCTTTATAGGTATTTTTATTTAGAGCAGGTCGATATGTCGGAATGATAAGCAACAGTTTTGGTATTTAAGATGGAACCTATAGGGCTCATCAGTTATGTTTAATTCTACGAGTAAAATTTGGATTGTAATTTGAAACGAAATTACAAGTACGTCTGTATATAAGGCTGTGTAATGAAATTGATGAATTATTGTGAGAGTGATATTTGACAAATTTAACAGTGTAGAGAGAAAATTCAAGGAAGGATCGTTAACGAACCTTTAATCGTGGTGTCGGTAAGCATGATACGTCTACCCCGCGACTTCGATCAATCACGAATTTAATCCCCATCCATTCGAAGGTAACGCAAACGGCGACTCGTAAAATTGCCAAACTATTCTGATGTTCGATTATGATCGATAAGTACATGAAATCTTCGCTGTAAGTAAGATTAATTTCTCAAAAAATCTCTCGTCCCGCGTAACGCCTGACTTCCATTAGCCTCAAAATACCAAACGGTTTATTTCTCGGAGGTTACTTAACTTTTCTGCACCCGATTAAATCGATTAATTCGATTAATTCGATTAAAATCCTTTATTCGGCACAAAAACTTGAGTCGAGACGTTGTGAGCTTAGAGAAGTATCCTTCAATGTAACTAACTAAGTCGAGACATGATAAATCCAGTGTCGTCCCTCTTCATTACGGCACGCCCTTTTGCCACACTTTTGCCGTGGAATTCGCGATTAATCATGTTTTTACAGGCGACTCCATGATCGCGTGTAAACTCGTACTCGTAATAAGTGCCCGTCTCGTTTTCTGCGCGACTCTTGTTAACGCGGCTCCACATACCGAAGAAGATAATTTCTTCGAGAAATCTTCAGGACATAGGACTGTAAAAAAGCTTACAGTTCACACCTGGTCCTATACGAATACCAGCAACAGCCACTGCTCGTTCATTAACAAGTTTGCGCTGGTTAAAAGAAACCAAAATTAAAGTACTCATTGCAGATTAACGACAAATAGTGTCCCTAGGCCTTAGAACGATTTAAATATTCATTTTAAATTCTAAAATAATGGTAGAATCAACGTTAAAAATTAATGCACTCATTGTAAATCTATCACAGACTCATTGCAACATTTATGCTATTCACAGTTTTTAACGTGCAGTAAACAATCCACTTTTCTGCTTAATTTGCCTCATATATTTAAAAAATTAATTTCTATTTGCAGCGTTAAATAAAATTAATCGTAGAAAAATAAGCGAGTAATTTTGATAGTAAAGGATTTAATAGAGGCTCGTATAAATTCTATACAGTTACCATAGAGTAGACCGATTTGACCAATAAAATCGTTTTTTTACGCAGCCAACCGAACGTCGTTCGCTTGGTCCCTGATGAGAAATCATAGAGAGAATCGAGAAGCGCGTAGCTTGTTTATCTTATCTACGTTCCCCTTTTAACGAATCGTAATGGAGCTCCGTTCGCCATTGAAAGCGTGAAATTGCCGATGTCCACGAGCCTTGCCCACTGGCGCCTTAATGTTAATCTCGACCATTCGACACAATCTCTCAAACATATTCTCCAAATTCGGTCGTAAATTTCTCGAAAATTAAGCGGCGTCCGTTCTTACACAGCCGTACTTTACCTTACGCATCTTTAAGTGAAGATAGCGCGACAGGTGTCTCAAGGTTCAATTTCCAAATTATGTACATATGTAGATATCCCTATCATGGGTCCAAACTCGTTCCTCATTTAAACGTGCCGCTGGATCAGAAGAAATGGAAATGGTCCTCGACGTTCTAATCTTAATGAGGCTGGCTAAGTGAAACGTTTTTCTCTCGTTATCTTTCAGCCTGCCGCTTAAGTCGTGAGTAGGATTGCCTCGTAAATTTTGTGTAACATACTAGCTTTGGACTCGACTCCCATTTATCGGATTTTAATTTTTATGTGCGATTGATATAGCGCGCACCTGATGGCACGGAATATACGTTAAACCAAAGTTTGCAATGTAAATGGAATTTGAAGACGAGTGCAAGAAATTAAAACGTGTCATTTTTTTCAACTAATATCTATTAGTATTAGTATCCAAAATAAAGAATGGTGTTATTATCTTTTCTTTTTTAAAGTTGTATTAAAGATTTAGAGGAATATACATGCGTCCACGACTTAAAAAAAAAAATAAACATTTTTCAACCGAGAAAAATATTTAATAAAAGATAAATAAATCATTTAATAATTTTTAGCATTCTAGAAAGGTTGGCTATTTTCCTACAACTTTTTTCAAGGGACGCTGTAGTTCTTCAAATCGCTGTAAATAAATCGACTATCGCTGCAGTTTAAATTCATGGACACATGGTCGCGCGACTGGACAATGTAATCAAGGGCCATTTTTCAGTTTTTCAGTACGTAAGACCGGCGCTTTAAAACGAAACCTTTGCACCGTTGGGGCTAGAATAACATTGTCGGACGTCTACCGGGTAACTGTGAATTAGAGAGGGCATTTATCAAGCGCCACTGAAGCACTGCGGCTTTCCACAAAGCCGATGTTTTTACAGTAAAAGTCAGCTTCTTCCGATGATAAATAGAATTTACGTCTTGGATATTTTATTCTAAGAACCGTACGTCCTAAGGTTCTTCGTACTTTGGATTGTGCAATAAATCAAGTGGTTAAAAACGGATGTAGATTCAGGAACTGTAAAAACATATATAATCACCGAGAAATAATGTGGTTCTAAAGAAGTTTATTCGTTTCGCGAAACTAAGAAAGGAATACACCTTTGATTGTTTGTTTTATATCAAAATCCGTATGCACATTTCCTGATGGCATAGAAATAGAGATACCGATGTGGGTTTTTCATTTTTAGTAACTTCGTGGTTACGTTAAACATTTGGTGATATTTAAAGAACTGTATTTTTTTTTTTGAAGATAGCGCTGTATAAAGGTATAAACATTTCATTATAAACTTGATGAATATAATTAAAGCCTGGATCGTTTACATGGAGTTCTAATTTCTATCCGCAACGCTATCGTAGCTCCTAACTGCTAGTTACCATTAACTTGCGTATGTTGAAATTTTTCTTAGTGGTTTTCGAGCGTAAAGTTTCACCGAGAAATCGACATCACATGCGGTTTGAAAGGTTGGTTGTTCGACGCTGACAATGAGCTTAAATTGCTTGTGTCAGTGGGAAAACCGCAAACGTCTCGTCGGCTGTTTAACAAATTCAACTACGAGCACTGCGAGTAGAAACTTCATGTCCCCTATACAATTTTGCATCTAATATTTAGACTTTTTTGTTTTTATTTAAAGATATTTTATTTTTTATTTCACCAACCTTGGTATTGTTATACTTGCCCTACTATTGTATTACTCATACATTAGACCCTTGTGCAATTAAATAAAGGAAAAAGTTCCACATAACGTTATGTTGGATAAAATATAAAAAAAATTGTTTATTCTTTTGAAGAATAATTTCGCAGAAAGCAAGACGTTACGGAGTAGCGAAATTTTATATGATATAAAATAAAGGTACAATTTCTCAATTAACCCATTATATACCAAAGCCAAGTGCAAACCTAAAAAAATGAACCAATTAATTTATTTTCTACAGTAAGCTAATTAGAGAAAAAATTTTGATTGAGTTTGTAACTTTTATAGCAGTCAGTACAACATTTAGGTACAACAATCAAAACTAAAAGTTCTACTATTTACTTAAAAATCAATAAAAAACAAGCGTCCCAAAAAGGGACTATAATGGGTTAACGCACGCTGTATAATTAAAGATACGTCTACTTGAAAATAGCAAAAATGGTTAATGCCAATCGTTTATCTACAAACGCGCATAACGGAATAAATAAAATCGTGTTTGAACTTTTTTTGAAAATCATTCTTGAAAGACCAGTATGAAATTTACATGGAAAACCGTCGGTGCCTATAATCATCGGGTTTGCCTTTGTAAAAGTACACTGGACAATCGAACATATGGCTAGAAACCCTTCAAGCCCGTTGTTGTACCTGTACAGGCTGCCAGGTAGGCGAAGACGAACAGAAGAGGAAGAATGATGACCAAGCTCGAGGGGCACTATCGTCGTATAAATAGTACAGGTATACATAGTACATACATTGCCATATACATGTACTGCAACAGGTGATGCAATAAAAAAAAGAGCCCACACCTTATGCAGAAACAAATTAAAAAATACAGAATAAAAATCTGTGTTGACATTCATTAAATCAAACCAGAAAGCTCAATTCTATACAAGGCGTACAAATATCGAAGAGCTGACATTTATACTGATATCTCCAGCATAGAGCTCTATTTCGCAGTTAGAGCTACGCATTTCTATCACAAAGAGTAACATTCGTTGCTGCAAAAATCAAACAGCCAGGCATATGAATAAACCTTCTTGAGCTCTCGTAAGAATTGCCACGGGCACTTTATTGCTCATATGAACACATGCACCGCATTGTTCGAGTGCATCGTGCATACAAAATGAAGAAAGAACTCTCGCGTCGTGCACTTTCTTCGTAAGGAGCACGAATGAAAAAGGTAACCGATGTTACGGAGCACACGGTGGTGCTTAGCACAGCCGAGAATGTAAGTCTACCTAGCGCGCATACTAGAGTGGATAGCTGCCTCCTGGACGTGCAGGGGGACCCGTGACCGAAGGTGATAAATCTTCGGCTTCCCCCTTTTTTCCTCCCGGCTACTAAGATGCACATCGGGAGCTGCGGTGGCCTGGTGGATGCGGACTTCGATTTCCACGCTGTAGATCCGGCTTCGAAACACGCCCATCACCTCTGGACATTTCCCTGGGATTCGTGTATCATCGAGCGATTCGTAGGTTCCTTTAAAAAGTATGTCTTGGGTTAAATGATCACAACGTTTCATGTCGAAGAATGTCACCTCCAAGCAGCGCTACTCTAATAAACCTTGTCTAACACGTTCACATGCGTCGACGATCATTACAGTGGTAATCCACGAAGCTATTGATGTGTATTATACGATGATGTATCGAATCTACTGCTATGTACCACGTATCGGTGTACAATACATGTAGCAATGCACGTACAAAAGGACCTTTACTTATCGAGTACCTTAATAAGGTAGAGAAAAATTTCATATTGCATGCGAATATTAATTGGGATAAGCATCGCACACTAAATAAGGATGGTAGTTTATATCGAATTATTCACATTTTTTTGTCATAAATTACTACTACAATAATAATCGGCTTTCTGAAGAGGGAGACTTTCTGAAATAGACAATCACTGTAGCAACTTGTCACTATTCTACGCATTTATTGCATAAAACGATGAAAACTATTATAGCACGCGATTCGTCCTGCTGTACAGCGGTAGCAAATATTACCGACTTTGCCCCGAAGGAGAGATAAAATATATAAAGAAAACGTATTTTTTATGCGCGTGTGTAAAGTGTACAAGATAAATCTCCTAAGATTCATTCTCTATGCGTGGGCGTTAGGTGGGTGTAAAAAGGTCGAGGCAAAGTGTGCGCCAAGATACCTGCGCCCGATTAACAGGGGTGGATCTCGGTGTGCAAGGACAAAGGCACGTCAAAGTTATTACAAAGGATTACACGTTTCTTATCGCCTGATCGACGTCGGCCGTGCCATTAATATCCCGCGCCCAATACGGGAAGAACCGTTCCTACCGATCTTCTAGCCTACGCTGCTTCCTCTGCCGCTTATTCGTATCGCTCGACGCGCATATATTTCCACGGTAATCGAATCTGCGCGTAATCAATGCGCATGCGCGTATCCACTATTTTCTCCGACTCGTGCATTGCTCCTAGGGCTCGATCGATCGAGGGGGCCGAAAAATCGCGCGTGAATCACAAGTGGAAGAAACTTACCGGCATGCAAATACGCGCCCGTGCTACCGTGAAACGTACGATGCACGTGACCCTGTTCTTCGACCAACAACAGTAACCAATTGAACCGCGTTGCACGGGCACAAGAGCTATTCCGCATTCGGATTAAAGGTTCGCGCAGTCCGATCTATAATTTGAAAAATTCTCAACCGTACTGCATCGCGCACCATCTTTGTCGATATTGGACCGCTCTGCGTAGTTATCGAGGTATCGCATATGTGGAAAGAGAAAAAATTTTTACAAATAACATTCATAGCTTTCTTGTTCATAAAAACGGTTTTGCCGTTACTTATTTCAGTTCTATTTTGAAAAAATGTATTTCCGAATTTATGATTTTATTCGCAGATTATACCTCGCGAAACTGTATTTCCAAAGTTTAGGTCGGTCTTGGTTCGTCGAGTTGAGACGCGAAAATTTCGGAAGAGTAATTCAGCCTCGAGTGGTAAACCTTAAGCAGAGATAACGAGAAGAGTTCGTAGAAAAAGTGTTGTCTTTCGCATAAATTCTCGAGGAACGACGGCGGTGGCTTGTTTCACCGATCAGGCTAATGTACCTCGTTATCATCCCCTCTCGTTGCTAATATCGTCTTCTCCGTGGTAGTAGTGTAGAAAAAGCGCTTTCAGAAGGATGCGATCCGCACCTGCCAGCACCGTTGCTCGTGCCACCGCATCATTCGGTACTTATCGGTGAAAAAGTCTCCCATACGAGTCGTGAGACTGGATATGCACGGCTCCACGTGCTGCCATCGAACCCATAGCTCGTGGTCCAGGATAGATACTGCGGGGCGAATCGACGCTCACGACCAGCTTCCAAACGTTTTACCTCTTTTTTTTAATAGATTTAAAACGACTTTTCTTCGCGAGTAAAAAACTTTTCATGAAAATACATTACGTAGTGTTAAAAAAAGGAAAGGTACGTTTTATTCATAAAAATATTTTTTTTATCGTGGGAAACTTCTATATTAGATAAAAAGGAAAGGATTTAAAAGATCATTTTTCATTCAGTGGTAATAATATGATTATTTTTTATTCTTGGAATGCTGCATTGCGATCTTTGTACTGAAAGGATCTAGCGAGAGAAATAATTATAACTTGGAAAATAGTAAATAAACGGAACATCATTTTGAATTGATTTTTTTTTAAATTAATTTTCGGTACCGACTGCTAAGGTCATTTGGCCCAGGACCTACTGTTCAAGGTGGGTTCGGAACTACCAGAGCTACAGTGTATATAAACCATGGAAAAACCTGAGGTGATGGGCGGCACTCGATTCCGCATCTCCTACGTCGAAATTCGAGGTTCTGTCTTTTATGAAGGGTATCAAGACGAGGGTTAATTTATTTTGAAAATTATATATTATTTTGCAGAACGTCTTTCGCGATTTACAAGAATAATGTTGGATGTAAGGGATAAATTAAACAGCCATCTACTAGTAAGCTTTTAATTTACAGTAATCTACGCTACTTCGAATTGACTATATTTCATAATGAATATCATCATCAGGGTTAATTTATCCCGAAAAACATCTGCTATTCTGTAGAGCGACTTTCGCGATTTCCAAGAAAAATGTTGGATGTAAGCGATACATATCTGACCACCCACGAGTGGCCTTTTAATTTACAATAATCCAGGCTACTTCGAATTGACCGTGTTCCATAATGAATATCATCACTAGGGTTAATGTATCCGGAAAAGCATCTGCTCTTTTGCAGTGTGATTTTCACGATGTGTGGTCTAAGACTATCGGCGCCCACCTGTTTTCTCGGCCATCGTAAGCTGTCCACCGAATAGTAATAGCCGTGGTAAACCACGTACGGGCACCGCGTGTTCCTTGTGCGCGATGATGATACCGCAAAATGTTCCTGGACGATCAGCGGACAGCCCCAGGAGGATAATGGCAGACTCGGTAATGCCTAATCCTTCTGACGCAAATGCGCTCAGGCAAACTGGCGGGATGCGTGAGAATTCCCAAAGCAAGGTTATTTCGACGAAGGGAGGGATTCAACGAGGAAACTTGCAAATTGTCGTTGGTATACATGTCAGAAAAACGACATAAATGAAGATTTTGGTTTATTGTTCGATTTTTTATACCGGATGGTAAACTTGTTTGACAAGGAGATTACAATTTTATAATGTATTTCAAATGATTGGAACTGCACTATTTAAGAAGATTAGGTTAAAGACGAGGAAATACCGCGTTAATTCAATGCAGTCAAAAGAGAAAGTTTATATAAACATATGTTTATTATTTACGAATAACAGGTATATACGGTAATTATTTCTGTTTAAAGGTAAAGTACTTTCGGATAGTAAGTTCGAACTTCTATACATGTTACTAGTCACCAAGGTGCAGAAGATTGACCTAAATACTTTTATATACCTATAGTTTAATGCGAAAGAATCCTGGCGTATTGTCCAAAACAAACGGTTATAAAAACGCGACTCCACAGAACGTTAAACAGTAACCTGAGCTGGTGCTTTTAAAACGGCTCCAGTCACGATGACTCGCACTTTGCCAAGAGTTGCCTCGATAATAGAGGATAATTTGAACAGGTGTAATAATCATTGGTTGTTCCAGGCCAAAAATATACCTAGTAATTTTTAGGGATATTCTACTTTCATGATTTTGAATTAGTAAGGCGAAATAAGCATGGAATAACGCAAGGTTGATTCGACATTGCACCGATTTACTCTGGCAATTAATTATGAATAGCAATTCTCGTGCTTGCAGTTACTTCCTTACGAAGATTAAGGGCGTTTGACAAATTGCTTGAGAATCAAAAAATCGTCCGTACCGCTTGCGATTAGACGACAGATGTTTGAACAATAAAGGATCACGATGACCTAGCAGGCTCGACGGAGATGATAATTGGCTGCCTCTTTAGAAGGCAGATGCCATAGTAGAAAATAATAACGCCGCTATTCCCAATTCTTGAAATGTTTAAAGTAGCGAAGCCTGTATGTATATTCACGGTATAGACATGCAAAGCATCAAAGTAATACACATATTCGAATGGGTAGAGTTTGCAATTATTGACGCAAGTTCAGAATCGCTTCCGCCATTAGCATCGAGAGCTTCTGAGTCGATTTCGCTTTCAAAATCCGCCAAAGCAAACCATCGCCGGTGTTTGATTACATACGTCGAAGTGCCAGACCGATCAAAGAAGTCCGACAAGCTTCTTCATTGACATGCTGCCTTGACCATACGCGGAATCAGCAGGTATTATTATTATTCCTGTTTCCACGTTCGTTCTTGAAAGTTACAATAATCGCTGTAAGTTATAGCGATGCGCATTGAGTACTAAATGGACATCTGAATGTTTTTTACTGAGAACATTCAGCGTTTTATTGTAAGAATTATCTGCGAATACTTACTACTCACGTTATCAGTACCCAAGAAATATCATGAACGTATTAAAGTTTTAGTATCGTTTTTGAAATATCATTACGTTTATACGGTTTGAACTATCTTCACGAATACAAATATTATTCTTATTTCTTGCTCAAGGTCATTGTGCGAAAAATACGGACTTACATAATATTAAAAAAGGCGGATATCAAGACTCACAGATATCATGACTCAAGATATCATAGAATGAATGTAACATCGCGTATTGCACGAAAACTGATATAAAATATACGTGTTAAATTCTTCGAGCAGTTCATACGCCATTAAAGACCTAGTGATATTTTATACACAGTTTGGTATTGATTTATACGAGCATATATCTTGGTTATGTAGATCGCAAGAATATCGGGTACGGGAGATAAAATTAATATGCCATAATAACACCTTCTGCTCGTTCGTCAGCCAATTTGCTGCCGCGCACAGTCGATCGGCGAGCTTTCGCGTCTATTGATTAAGGTCGCGAGGCTGCTCGTAATTACGCGGCAATGGCTTTGTACAAAATTTCTCGCGACGGTTGGGCATAAATCCTCCAGTTGTAATCGATTCCCCTTGGAGGCTCGTCTGACGAATGGCACGATTAAACTTATCGATCTGCCGTCTCGCATCTTGTGTCGGAAAATTCGTTAAGAAGATTGATATTGAGATTGATACTCGACGATAACCGGATTTTTGCTTTTTAACAGATTTCACATGGTATGCGTTTAATCAGAAATGAAGTTCCTGGTAGCTTTCGTATAAGAGAACAATTTGTATCACTCAGATGCAGCTTTGACGCGCATTTCGTAAAAGAATTTGTTCTATAAGCCAAGAAAAGAAAAGAAATTCTCCTTTAAGAACGTTTTCAGATTTCCTATAACCTGGCGTGGAATCTTTTTTGAAGTTATATCGACATCATAGGAGAAAGTAAAGCGAAAAGGTGATCAACTATTGAGGGATAGCTAAGTATTTCTAACTAGTAACTACTGAATCAATGTTGAAGAAAATGATGATTAATCGATAGAGAAAGTATTATTTTCTTCTTGCGAGATATTCCCAATATTATATAATCAGTGTAACATCTCTTAAACCAGAAAAATCGATATACAATTTTACAGCAATAATCTCGGGAAGAGTTCGATTACGAGGAGGGTCAAAGGTTCATAGTATGAAATCGATGTTTTTCACTAACGGGTTCTAATTTTTCGTTTAGAAGCTAGTTACGATCACGTTGGCATAGGTACTTTCGCGCTTATTACTTAAGGTCAGGCGAAGTCTGCTCGAGCTACTTGTGAAAAGTCGTTTAATAAATCCGCTGAGGCTAAATATCAACCGCTTTGCGAAGGCACACTTCCGCTCTATTACGTCTGATATTGTTGATTTACGTCGAATCGACTTTTATAACACTGCAACCTTCTCTTGGAAATCAAACCAAACTGTCCGACTTGAGTACCAATCAGCGCATCCGAGAACTTTCTTAATACTCTTTCCTCTGACCGGGAAACTACACCTTTATATTCTCAGACATTTTAGTACCGAATTCTTCTTTTTTTTGTGGCAAGTTGTAACGGTTTTTCGCAAACTGAGTGAATATTTAATGGTTAGAGATTTGTCTTATATAGAAAATAACAAGCCAAATCTTTTTATCTATGTGTCTCATAAATATATAATAATACATCAGCTATATATCGAAGTAAAATTCAAATAGCATATCGTTCCATCAAGGTATTCAAATTCTTCCATGCGATATTGTATCATGTTGGGAAGAAAGTAATTTTGGTTTTGTAGTTTGAAATAAAACTGATTTTTGTATAGAGAATAAAGTTTAATCAATAACCTATTTTTTTTTTGCATTTTGTCCGATGACCTTTTGCCATCTTTCTGGCAACTTCAATAATTCGCACTCATAAAAATTCTGGTCCTTATAAAAAAAAGAACCGAGCCAAGTGCAATTTGAAAACCGAAAATACTTTCTTACCAACCCGATAATATCAATGGTTACAAAACGTATTGTAAATAGCTATCTCCGGCCTAAGTAGCCATTATTCAATATCGAGCAGATGAACCTTCATCCAATAATGTGTCTTTCCGCACATTACCTTACGTACGTATTTTAAGGCTACACTGATGTTCCGATCCTCTACTTCCGCTACTCTCGACGCGCTCTTAAAATCGACCGTCGGACGATCATAAGGAGGGATCAAAGCCGTCCGACGCGTAATTGCAATTTTTGAGGCCGCCTGTCGCGTAGCGGCTCGGCTATTTATGAAGCACCTGACACCGCGCCAGGTCAGAACGGATCAAGCCGCTCGAGGCAATTAAATTAAACGAACCTCCGTGTCAACGCTTTCGATCACCGCGAGCCTTCGGGCGAGCTTCACCGATTTTCATAATTAAATGAGCCCCTTATTAGTACCGCGACGATCGACAGGTTTCATAATTACCGCGATGCCCACAGAAGAATTCGTTTTTTCGATTTCGAGATCGTCCGATTTGCATGGAAATCGTGCCTTCGCTCTTGCAAGCCCAAATTATGCAACTGAAGAATTCCTGCTTTTAGTTTAGTATAAGTTTCCTTGTTTTATTAGTATATGAAGTAGGGGAAGGCGCGCGGGAGAAACACTCGCTAAAATACCGTTACTTGTATTTCGTGTAAATTTACAGAAGATTGTAAAAGTAACACATAAACATGTTTCATATTAATATTGAGTTGATATTGTTGCAGCAAGGAAATGTAATTTACAGCATATAACGTATCAAGCCATTATTTACCACTGCCCTTTTGGGACGCTTGTTTTTATTTATTACTACCTACGCAGAGAAACTTTTAGTTTTGATCGTTGTATCTAAGTGTTGTACCAACTACTATAAAAGTTACAAACTCGATAAAAATATTTTTTCTATAATTAGCTTACTGTAGGAAATTAATTAATTTGTGCATTTTTTAGGTTTGCACTTGACTTGGGCATATAATGGGTTCAGGGTGAATGTGAGTGAAAAATCTATTTTGATATCAAAAGTTGAATCCTCCAGGTAAAAACTGAGACGAAGCAATTCATTACAGTTCCATTATAAGCTTTATACGAAGAGTCGACAATTACAAGGATACTTTTAATAAACGTATAGTTAGACAAGTACACCTTCGCATAACTTTAAGAACGTGTACCGTTTCGCTAAAAATCTGTCTGTATACCATCAGCATGTGTAAATCTATCGAGAAATATGTATGCAACGAGTGTCAAATAAACAAAGATGGACGTAAAGTACAAACTGCATTTCACACTAAACCTACCGACGCGGTCAAAATGACCAGTCTGTCGTTTCTTAGAAAAATCGCTGTACTTCGTAAGAAGGCGTTTTTTGAGATTTCCCATGATTTTACTGCAGAATGTAAATCGTTTTATCGATATATCGACATATTTTCCGCATAGCCTTTTTCGTTAAGGATAGACGTCGTATACATAAATATATCCAGAAGGTGGCTGGTAGGTTTAATGTTGAGCGCAACCATCGAGTATTCCCGTCTTACGCGAGATACATTTTGAGGAAAAAATGAGAAACGCTCGTATCTCCGACGATGGCGACTACTTTATCGATGATATTCACGAAGGATGCCGGCGGTTGCCGGTAGTGATAGTCGTGCGGTTTCCATCTCCATTTCAAATCAGTTCTAAACAGCATAAAGATCCCGTACGCGATTGGAAAAGGCTGGCGGACCGGTACGTACGGGTTTATACGCCGTGTGTATCCTGTACAAATGGACGTTTAAGCAATGGTTATGGGAAATTGATGATCGACCGTGGTCTGCCTGGCACATAAGCGAGGAATAAACTCTGCTGAATATGATGTGTGCAACGGGTTGACTCCTCTCGAAAGAACTCCCAATATTGTGCGAATGTACTGGTAATACCCAAGGTTTCACCCTGCAGTTTGATTTTATACTTGGCTTGTACTTTTTACTCAATTGCACTTATCGTCTTGTCTTTATCGTTATTTACACTCCAGGGCTGAGACTCTGGTACCTGTTCCTATAGGTTTAAAAGAAAGTTCTAAATTGTAGACTGCAGTAGTATATAGTGTTACAACCATGTGCATTATTCGTATTTTACTGTTTCTGTAACAAATTTTCCTTAAACTTCCGTCTTTGTCTTATGAAGATTAGGACCTTAACAATATATCTCATCGTCTTCTTATTTAAACATAACTTGTAGATGAAATCTTTGTAATCGAGCTTGCAGCAGAGTACATCATAATAGCCTTAACCGTTTGACTCCCAGACGGCATTAAAAAAAAACTGTCGAAGAATCCTAAACAGCGCAACCGCGCTTTCCCTATATATGTACAAAAATATCCAAGCAGCGCGATATCACTTGTTTAATTTACCTATTGTTTTTTCTACCTATTGTAAAATGTACTATTAACGTTAAAAGTAGCTGTGCGATGTACTTGCATCAGTAAATCTGAGCGCTCGACAATCCGTAACACACCGTCAAATGTCCACAATTCTCGAAATGTGCTGGGTTTTCTCGACATAAAATCTGAACAGCGCGATCGTGCTGCTTGGGACTCAAATAGTTAATGCAATAATCTGCATACGACTGAGAGACATATTTTTACGAATTACAAACATCGTGAAAAACATTAATTTAAACGTGTGTATTAGAAATATTTTTAGGCAATTAAGCAATTTGTCTTTTTTAAGAAAAACTTTATTCACATGTAAATCATTTATCATTATTTGATCGGAAACTTCTTAATCATTTTAATTCTGAGTTATATCAATTGCATACTTTCGGCGCGTATATTCGTATATCGTGAATTTTCCATTCAGGCTATTTAGAATTTTCCTTGCAAAACAAAAAATTAAAAAAGAATCGTTTCTTACGAATTATAAAAATCGTATGACATACATTAGAAGCAAATTGTAATAGCATGGCGAGATACACCCCGCATGTCTCAAACGAAAACAAAAAATAAGTCCGAAAGCAAAAAAAATCTTTTCGGCATGGAATGTGATAAGCACGCTTATATCTACCCTCGGTCAAATTTCGAAACGGACCTCTCACGCTGAAGGTGCATAAATCAGAGCATAAATATTCGTCGGACGTTGAATTTGTCATTCACTGTGTTCCTCGTTGATACACAAAGGCACGAGAAAGCCCCCCTCGTAATAAGACGAAGCAGAGCGACAGGAATGACCAGTTGTTCTGAACGTGTATTCCGGGTACCACTTACAAACAATCGGTGGAAAGGTACGTACGACGGTCCTCCCGGAATTTCGAGTTGAAAGACGAGTGCCACGACTCACACGTCGGGACTCCAACGTGAAATGCCCCTTTCGAATGCTCCATTAATTTACGTCTCGAGAAAAATGCAATTCACGAAAAACAATCAACAGCCCTTATTCATCGGGTGACAATCATCGGTTGCAACTCAGCACTGTGAAGTGTAATTTTCTCGACCTCACGTAAACGACCTCGTGACAAACTAAGTGTCTATGGAATCTTGAAATATCAACGGTGCTATGCAGGACTCAAAGTCTATGAACACCTGACTGTTACGCAAGATGAATCGAGCATCTAAGTCAAGAGGCCACTTCTTAATTATCTTCATTAGTACAGAATATTTTCTATCTACCATCTATAAATGTCTTGTAGAACATAACGGATAAGTCCACGTGTAAAGATCAGCTTTACGCGCTTGGGTTTGTTAATACATAGAGCATTAGAAATGAAAAAAAATTTGGTTAACCGTACCCATTTCTTTTCAAAGGTATTACTTTGTACTATGAAAAACTATTGTATACATAGATTTAAACCAAGCGTATTACAAAAGAAACAAGACGTCACTATGTGTGTTAAAATGTGTTCACATATGAAAAAAAGAAAACTGTCAGTTCAAGATACCCGAGGCATCTCGGATTTTTGGAGCTAAGAGGGTTAATATTAAGACTATAAGTCGGATGCTCGACGGCTTCGTGGAGCTTTTGACAGGTAGAAGGAAAGGAATACGCGAAATTACTGGAGATCGCTGACTTGCCACGAAAAATCTCTCGCGTCTTCATTTATACCTGGATCAGGGAGGAAGCACAAAAAGCTTACCTACCGGGAATAACGATGTACACGAACAGCCGGATGAGCAACGTCGAACGAACCGCAGATCCGGTGACGTGCATCGTTGAATTTGCGCCAGCTTCTTCTGGCGGGCTCGAGAAATAAATCGGCCACAATTTATTTTCCTCTGGGATTCCTCTTTCGCCTGGACTGCATAAGACAAATTTTTCCTCGATTCTCTGCATACCAATTGCGATGCGCGACGGCGACGCCCATATCTTTTATTTTAACAGTTTAACAGTCCGTAAAGAAAATCTCCGCAGAGGCATAAAACAACGATAGTAACACATTGCATACGAGTAACGAGATATCTCATCTACAGCAAGTCAAACCTTGTAGCCGGGTAACGAGATTTGTTATTAAGTTTTTTCGACTAGATCGATGACTTAAGGAATTAAGAATAGATTTTTTTATTGCATTACTAGGGTAACAAAGCCTTGCGCATTCTCATAACAAATGGTTAGAGAAATAAATGGATTTCGACATTACGAGAGTGTAAAAAGCAGTCTATCGGTAGAGCTATTACATCGGTAAATCTGTATCGATCGTGTATCGTACATTATAAAGTGTTTGCGAAATTTCTAACACAAAAATGCAAACTTTGTTTGTCCAATGGAAAAAGAAGCGAAACCAGATTTGGTCGGAAATTGTGCCGAACACCATTGCACAAAGTAGAATGCTTCACCAGGTATCGTATTCTAAAGTATTATTTACGTTTGTAAAATAAATAATAGTTAAACCGTCAAACAGCCTGCTATATATAATAAATAGATGTATAAAAAATATATAGTAATATTTAAGAATACATTATACGAATATAATACCAAACGTGAATTAAAAAAGTGCACAAATGCTTTATATGCATCGTATTTCTGTAGCGCCCAAAAATGTGCGGGCCTTGGAAGCGCGTCGTGCGAGCAGTGTGCCATACGCAATGTGGTAACAGAAAACAATATTCTCGCTTGACTGATACCTGTTACAGTGAAAAGAAGGCATGCGGTAAAATGAAGATTCAATAAAACTAAAGAAAGATAAGAGATATTTAAATTACTGCCATATAATGAATAAGAAATGGGTAAAAATCGAATGCGCAAAACTGACGTCGTTTATAAAATAATTCTCTTGTATCCTGTTGGAAATATCAAATTCAGAAGAAGATTGTAGGCCTTTGTACGTTTCTCACGTCATTCGGTTTATAAACGCTCCGTCATAATGTGTTTCGTTTCAAACGTCGTCTGAACGACAACGTCGCATATTCCTAACGCACTATGCAAATTTACAGACAGTCGACGTTGACACATCTCGTTCTGATAATCAAATACTGGCTAAATGGCAAGTACCAGACCTTTACAATATCATGCACACGATATATATCCAATGACAGGATACTCCTTCCATTTATCTTGACTTTTTCCATACGCCAACAATGAAGCCGCGGCATGGTAGAATTTATACAGTTATCTGCCAATCGTAGAAACTCCTAACACAATAAAACGCATTACTCATGCATCCACAAGGACCAGCGTGAAGAAAATCTCGTATATACACGCTCGAACATGAAAGTTGTCTGCAGCAGTGGTTCTTATCACGACTTGCGTACAGCGGGAAGGGTGTATGATAATCTACCAACATTTAAAAAATGAAATCAAAATATCCACTATCGCTAGTTAAAAATGTAAGCGTACTAAACATGATCTAGAAAAGACAACAGAAGAAAAGCTCATTAAAAGGTTCCTTTGTAATTCATTGAAAACGAGAGGTCTTTCAAACTATTTTTACACCTGCATTAACTAAAAAAATTAAGTACTTGTTATAATCAATCCCACTTGAATCAAAGAATAACTTTTTATCATATACCTAGGATAAGCTTGATAAATTTACACTCCGTATCAATGAATTTCAACTAGAACTGAAACATTCCTTTAAATAAAAAGGAAAGAAAGATTAAAAAAAAAAAATGTTGAAAGCTCATGTAAGTTCAAGGGGTGCCAGCGATTAGAAAAGTGAAGAACCACTGCTCGATGGTAAACATCTGTTCTCCGGCAAACACTCGGTATTGACCGAGCCACGTTTCGTTTTCCAAACTTCCAATTCCATCCTCGATCGTAAAGCCGCACACGCAAGCTTCCTCGTTCTAATTTTTCCCATGTTTCGCACAAGACCTCCCATCGCTAGTCGCGAAACGCGACTTGAGCAAACAGAGGAATTCTCGGCCGAGGGACTTTCCTCGTGAAACCATCCATTTCGCTGGTATGTCAAACGAAAGTCGACGATCACCGTCGCTTTTCATTTCGCAAGAAAGTAGCGGATTAACGCCGCGAAGATAAATGCCCCGCGATCATGCACACGCCTCTCTCGTGTTTTCGTGAGATAAATGGACGCTATGGAAGCGCCCGCGTCAGTTTGCATCAGTTTATAAATCAAGAGGAATTGAATTTCTCAATCGAAATTTTTGTAAATGAAAACGGAGCAGTTTTTGATTTATAAATATTCATGAACGTAAGAAGAACTGAAGCAGATAACAGGTATATCGCAGGCGTATTATAAGTTATTATCGTTAAGACGATAAAGAGTTCAATTTAATCGCCATAAAGCACCATATGTTTTACTTGATATGGTATTTTAATATTCAGAAATACCGTAAATAAAATTCATAGAAAAAAATGCGTATTTTATACGTTGTGAACTTCCATATACGGATTTAAACAATGCACATTTCCTACCATATATTGAAGTAACGATTATGTCAGAACTGGCAAAAATTCAAATGCTCTTTTTGGCCCAATACGTGCGCGCCTGTGTGTGTGTGTGTGTGTGTGTGTGTGTGTGTGTGTGTGTGTGTGTGTGTGTGTGTGTGTGTATCTTTCCTCGTGCACGTGGGATTAACGAATAGTAAGAAAAGAAAAAATATCGTTTTTTTTCGATGATTCCTACGTGTAAGTAAAACTCTTGTTTTACTTTACATGTTCGGGACACAAAATCATTGAGTCAAACGCGAGAATTCTAATCTCTTCGCTCGTAACGATGACGATCGAAACAGTTGAGGAAATCGTCTTGTCATATAAGAAAACGATTGTGACGCACGTAAATCCTCGTTACGCGGACATAAGCGTGGTTCATTACCTTCGATTCCGGGCAAACGAGTAGACCTTGTGTATGGTCGTTAAATATTACACCCAAGCTCATTTACATACTTGCGCCCCACGTGGTAGCGAGCGCGCGTGCATCTGGCAGTCATAAACGCACTGGCATCCCCGGTGAAATGCGTTATAATTTACTGGCCCCTTAAACCTCAATGGGATTTGGCTGACAAAGGCGGAGAGATCTGGCGTAACAAACAGTATCCACGAAAGCGCTTCGACTCAGCCCTTTTGTCTTCTGAGTACGCATTACTGCAGAATTACAGCCGCCTGTGTTGTTACTTGAAAACATTATATCGTCTTTAATTCCTATCGCCTATCTCCCACTAAAAGTAAGATATACTTTTCACGACTGAATCGCAGCTGTGGTTTTGGTTACTACAGCAATGAATTAATGAGCGTATAGAGGAATTAAGGTGAGTTTGATTCGTAGCAACATATTTTTTTATATGATATTTTTTATTTAATAACAGATTGAGCTTTCCGGTATATTAGGTGTACCGGTATGAAGTGACCGTTAAGATACAAATGTGTCGATAGGGAATATTCGTTGTGAACGAGCCTTAATTTTTTTTTTGTTTGATTGGTATGACATCTGTCAAACATACTTAATATACATAAAGTCATTGAACAAACATCATATTTTTTCATCGTGTTAAAAATGTCGAATTTTTTTACCAGAAAGCGATGATTTGCGGAAAGCATTAATTTTTTGTTTTCATTTGAAAAAAAGTGCTGCAGAGTCGCATCGAATGCTTGTCGAGGCATATGGTGATCGTGCTCTATCAGAAGCATCATGCAAAAGATGGTTTCAACGGTTCAGAGATAATGATTTTGATGTGAGAAATGAAGAACGTGGAAGATCACCAAAAAAGTTGGAAAACGCCGAATTGCAAGCAATATTGGATGAAGATGATACTTTGAGCCAAAAATAAATGGCAGCAATGTTAAATGTTGCACAACAAAGAATTTCTGACCGTTTAAAAGCTACGGGAAAGA